>JAOBAY020080919.1:0-10848 GCA_025331085.2 Zoanthus sociatus
CTGTTTTACACCTATTTACAAAGTGTGTTCACCAAATCTGCTAAGATTGTAGCGTTGCGCATACAAGCTGGAAATAAAGGTACTAATGCAATAGTTTAAACTTCTAAATTAGATAACTATAGTTTAATTTTAAATCAAAATTTGCAAACCTTTTTAAGATCTCTGAAGAAGAGATAAAAAGTTAGTTTTCGATAATAGGAAAACATAATGGAAATATTTTTTAATACTTATCAATAATGCAGAAGGGTCATATTAACTTGAGAAAATTTGAGTATGTTTTTATGGTACTTTCCTAAATGTTTTTTCAGCTTTTTGCAAGTTAGGATATTTTAGATAATAATTAGTTAATAATTAACAAGATTTAAAGCATCAGCTGTTAGCTTTGTGTATGAATTTAAAAACTAAAACAAAAATATTTTTGGTGCATCTAATAATTGTACCAACTACTCATCTGGTAGACATTACTTTCTACCAAGGCAGCTGCAACTTTAAATGTTCAAACAATTAATTTTGCATCATTATTTTGAGTTGCTGTGAGAGTTTTATGGTATGCGGAAAAAGTACTCTCAAAAATATTACCTTCAACCAAACTAGAAGTTTCGAAATCGTCGAAGCGACAGTTGAAAAGGTTTCTTTCATTAAGCAGGTAAATATTGCCGAAAAACTGCAACTTATTAAACAAAGTTAAACGTTTTATGATATGTTTCGAAGAATACCGAAACTGACACGTTTTGCATTAGTAGTGAATTTAACTTTTGCTTGATGTTATCTTTCATTTTGTTTTGTATGAATATTTTCTTGGAACAGACAATTTATAGATTACAAGTTTACAGATTTAGGTTTAATTGGAAATTGGGACCTCTTCTTTCAGTGCTGCGCGGCTGAACAATATCGTTGTAATAGTATTGGCTGAGTTATCTCGATTAGTTCCGCATTATCACCGAAATCTACCCTTCCCCACCCCCTTGTAATTCTAGGTGTTAGGATTAAAGAGTAAATTGTAATTTAGACTACTAAAAAGTGAAATTGAAGAATTATTATTATTGACGTAATTATTTCAAACGGCTGACTCTTAAAGCGTTAGCCCTTCTTCACAGCAAGTTTGGCTCAGATGAGTGGTTAACGCTCAAACCGTCAGCTTCTTACGCAACCTCGCCCCCACCCCCCACCCCCACCACGTAGGGAAAAAGTTTGGAAACGAGGTTGCTCTTTACTTAATTAACGGCGACAATCATAAAAGTTTAATGTTATTTCATTCGCTGATGCACCTCAATAGTTTTTTTAAGTCTACAACTATGCATTTTGTAATCTGATTACGTGTCACCTCGTCTCTTCTCATCACTTCCTCATTTGAACACATGTAAACTGTAAGCCGAAATGGAAATATGACCGACATCCAAACTCCTCATCGCATCAACGGTCTTGTGGTTAATTATTATTTTTCAATATAAAATATATTTGAAACATTCATGATAAGCAGTCGAAGCACCACAAAGGTAACGTCATTTTAAAGCACCGTCCTATGTTGCCTCGCCTGTCATGCATATAAACCATCCGTCATTAAATTGCAAAGAGGCAATGACTCAAATCCGCGGACAATCACAAACGGGGACTCGCGCAGAAAAATAAAGCGCTGCATGGTCAAATTAACGGCCTTTAACATAAAAAGAATAAAAAGTGAAATAGTTAAGCAGCAAAAGATGTACTTTCAACAAAACTCAAAAGGAAGTGATAAAAAGATACGTGTTGTAGGGCAGGGGCTCTAGAGATTGAAAATAAGCTCTGTAGCCTTGCTCAAAAAATATAAAAAAGAAACCAAAACGAAAACATACTTAAACTACTGGATGCCGGGTACATATTCGTACCTGACGGGGTAGGTCTTGTTAGGTGAGTTGGACTTGTAAACAAAGTAGCACTGTGTTCCCCTGCACCACGCTTGTTAATGTCATTCCACACCTTGAAGGATATTATTTTAAAGTTTAATTCTTTCTCCAATGTTGCCTTTTTACTGTTTAGTATGTTTAAGAGTTTCTTGCTTTCTACGATTTCCGTCGTATTAACACCAGAAGTGACGAGACAATACATTGCTGCTTCCAGGGAACGCGATTTTCTGTTACTTGTTGACACACTGAAGAAGATAACTTTAGCACTGACGCTTGTATTTTCTTTCGAGGAATATGTTTTGACAGCTATGTTGACCGACGGTCCTCTCGTTGGAGCTAGCAAACGAGTTATCGAGTTAGAGGAAGGTCGAGCGACTATTTTTATCTTTTGATCTTTACTGAACGTTCTAGCAAGTACTTGATGTTTTCGAGAATGAGAATGTTTTAGCACTTCAATCTGAGGTGAACTTTTTATAACATCTCCACTAATGTCACGTTTTAGCCTGTTTAACGCGGAAGTCTCTTCTAATGAACCGCATTTTTGTCCATTTTTACACTCTTGTGCAATGATACGCGAAATTACCCGGGTTGTAGTATCCTCCATCTGGATGAAACTCTCCACACTTATTTGTGTAATTTCCATAACAATACCTTGTTTTAGTCGCTTGGAACTATGGGTTTCGGTGCAGCATTTTTCTTTAGATTTGTGACAGTTATAGCAAACACATGCATCACCACCAGCCCCACCGCACGAGAGCGGCTGCTCAGAGGCGGGCATAATAGGAATTGAAGTACTGGTAAATGGCCTCGTAGATGGTACCTTGTTAGTGATGTCAGAACCTGTTGGGGCAGAATACAATGGTAACCTGAGAACAGATTGAGATGTGCTGGTCGCGTATGACTCTTTAGAAGCGGAAGTGATACCTTCACGAACAGACAAAGGGAAGCTTGAAAAAACGGAAGGTTTTAATTTGTCATGGGAAGGAAACGTTGGTGTAGGTTGTAATACCGTTATGACTGTTTTTTTTGTCCGAGTGACACGAGCTTCGGGAGAAGGGGAAATATGGGGAAGAGAAGAAGATGACTTGATCACGATGTCAGTATGACGATCAGAGCGAATTTTCGCGTTTTTGCTGGCCGCCGTACTTATAATAAGACTCTTTTTACTTTTCCTGACAGGAATTGATGTTTGCCCTATGCGATTCGATGAAAATATGTTTTGCTGAACGTCACTTGTTTTCACGTTCGTTGGCCGATTATTCATTGAAGACCGATAATAAGATGGATGCAGTTTAATAGTGTTGGATGCAGTTTCTTTCTTTTTGAGCACCGAGACTTTCTGGGATGATTTTTGTTTGGTAGCGTGATTCGTTTGAAGGCGAAAATCGTTAGTGTTGGTGACGATTTGTATTACGCCAGATCCAGACCCCGATGAACTGCTCGGCCCAGAGTTCTTGTTGTTTTGCTTGTGTGTTCGTGTTGCCACATGCGGTTGGGAAAACTCGTTAACGATGGGCAAAGTAACTTTTAGTGACGGCTTTATCGTTGCAGCCGTCCGGACAGCACCTATCTTGACAGGAGTTGAGCTGGATGGAAGCATTTGAGAGCCCGACATCGGTTGTCTCACATTTGAAGATTCTCCTCCTGCCAGGTTACAAAATTCAACATACACAAGAAGAATAAATAAAGCTGCCATCTGAAAAGTGCGGTTTGAGTGCAATTTTTTCAAGCTTGGATAAATGAAAAACTTTTTTTAACGAACAAGCGTTAAGAGTCTGAAGATAATCCAGTACATTGCAGGGCACAGATGTGTTAAAATTATATATACAGAGTGCAAGTGCGTGCGGAATTTTTAAAAGAGAAAACCGAGTGTTCTGTGATATTTGGAGATCCGAACGTGTCCGTGGTGTGCACAATTTATCTTTAAGTCTGGCCAAATGCCAATAAATAGGCCACTAATCGCCATTTTCAAGCCTGTGAAATACCGGAAGATAAACTGCGGCACTCTTGTATTGGCCACAAAACAGGTGCACGCCCGGCACCAGCCAATCGTTAGCTACATTGAAAAAAAGCTTTTTAAACGCAATCACATAAATTTAAAACAGACATTAATTTCCATATTACGCCCTACGTCTTGATGAAATATCTTTTAAAATATCATTGCTTGAACTCCGGGAACACCAATAAACACTGTGTGTTTTCGATTGTGCTCGAGATTATCCCTGTTATTTATCATGCAACACAAATAACATTCGACAAAATATGCGTAGACATTTAATTATTGTTGGTATAAGCATATATTCTTGACTCGACATAGAAATTAAAATTTAATGTTCGCTTTCAGCTTGCTAAAAAAAGTCTTTTAAAACTCAAAATAAAAGTTGTGATCATGACATTTGAAGTGAAAACTACCAAGATGCTAAAAAACATTGTTTTGAAAATAGAGATAAGAGCCAAATAATCTTTTACTAGTTGAAATTAGTTCTTACGTCAATACACGCGCTGTTGTTTTACGTCTCTAGTCAAAAGGGATTTAGATTTTTTAAGAATAAAATAGAAATTAAATTTACGGCAAGAGATTGTTATTTTAAAGCAGAAATGAGTATAGGTTTAATTACAACTGGTGTAGTTTTGAATTAACTTAATTGGATTTCTATGAAAAAGAAACCAATGAAAACCAAAAATTAGCTGTTATGTTTCTTGTTTCTTTGCTGTTTTAAATGCTATGAAAGTGTTTTACTTTTCCAGTTTTATTCAGTGGCATACAATGGAAACTTTTTGAAGAGCTGAAAGTATTAAAGCTATAATCGACTTTGCTAGTTCACATACTGTATGACAGGTAGATTAGTTGAAACCGTTCTGTTGGACTTCATTATTTCTATTGAAGTTTTTATGAAAATTTCCCAGCATGGTAGAAATAACTTTTCTTTAATAACCTTTTTGGTTTTTATGAGAGTTTAAAGTGTATTATAATTGAAATGGGTATAATACACAGCGACAACATTCTTGACAAAAAAGTAGCTTATTAGTAAACAGCACTGACAGGCGCACATTGTTCGGTGTTTCAGTAAAATTTCAACTAGCATAATACTCTATAATCCATGCTACTAGGCGAAAATATTACCAGACAAAATTGGATGTTATAAATGTTTAACTGTTTCACCAGCATATATATCGGAATATTACCCTGTCCGCCAGGAGCAAAAATGCAAAAAGCCTCTGTTATTAGTGTAGTGCCTGTTAGCAGATAACATCTAAGAAAACAAAGTCTATTTATTTTTCTTCAACAATACGAGCTGCAGCATGCCTTATGAAATAAATACAACTGCACAAAGCCATATGCTCACCAAATAAACTCAAACTAATATTAAACGGATTTTCGTCTATAGAACAGGGATTGCATTTCGTATAAGTTGAAAACGTTTTAATTGCCTAGTTTTAATCTTGATCTTTAATATACTTTCATGTCATTTAATCTTGAACAAGACGTTAAACAGAGTATAATTTTCAGACAGATGGACAGAAAATATGAATTTGCAATTTTCTTGCTTTTGTCGTAATTTGAACCTCGGAATAAACAATTGGCAACTAGTTCTGATAGAGGTTTGCTTTGCTCTTCCTGGGATTATTGTATTGCTGTTTCAACAAACTTTAATTGAAAATTGCTTTATAGCTTTCGTTTGAATTTCAAAACCAGCAATTAGCCAGGTGACATTAAATGTTTTATCTTTTTTTTTTCAAAACTGAATCAACTGGCCGCAAACCTCAGTATTACAGACTACAGCAAGCATCCGTTCTCTCCCGCACGGGTGCTTGGAACATACTCACGCAAATTCTAAGAAAAAATATTCTGAAATAAACTTAAGAATATAAATTCTTCAGCCATGTTGTTCTGCTATTAAAATCTGTGGAAATTCATCTAGCTCCTAACCTCACCCAAACATTTAGCAGTGTTTATTTAAATAAATTTACTTAATTCACCAAAACTTCTAAATTAATATAAATTGTCTCCTAAGTTAGTAAGCAAGAAACTAATTTCTATGTAGAAAAAAGCTATAATGGTAATTAACTGAGAGAGCTCGTCATAATTCTCCTGATCACAAGCTTTCCATGTCGAAAAGAGATTTTAATTCATATCCAAATCTTTTAATTGCACCACCGCGGTTCATTTTTCATTTAGTATTTTGAAGTGTAGTTTTAGTTTTATGTTTACTTAAATGTCTTTATAACAGGAATATTGGGACTGGAGTTGTCTTTTTACATCGATTTCTTCCCGACTTTACCTCGTAACTTCCGATCTCAGTATTCTTCTCAGTTTGAATAATTTTAACGCCAATATACTCTGGATAGGTTATTTAACTTTAAAAGTCTTTGTTGCGTTAGTATACGGAATAGAAGGGGACATATCTTTCTCTGCATGAGCCAATCTGACGAACTGTGATGTTTTACTTAAAGCTCTAAGCTAAATTCTTTACGAGCCTAGTGGCCCATGGAGCCGGCGCTTATCTCTGGGACAGAATTATTATTTGCACATGCATGACAATAAAGACTTTCTACCACCTTAAAGCTATTTATAATTTTTTTTTATTATTCAAAACGCTAATTCATAAAACAAAATATATATATATACTTTTACTTTGCACAATAAGGATATAAAGTTTTTTTTTTCTGTTTCTGAACTTGTTTTAAGTCTAAATATACACAAAATTGCATTTTCTCTTTTCAAGTGTTTTTAAAAGTGTTTTCTCCAGTCATGGAATAAAATTCACACGAGCTCTCAGAGATGGACCAAACGAATTTTTACTGTGCTTGAACTAACTCAGTGCTTCATAATCATAGATAAGATAATTTAGTAGATCTAAAGAATAGATAGCGTTTTATTGATTCGCTTTCAAGTTTCACGCAAAAATAGTGGAACTATAAACGATTAAGTTATACATAGTCATTGACGATGACTAGTCTTTTAACAAAAACAATTGCCGGGCCTTATAGCTTGTCCCAGTTGTTCATATAATGTATAAGTTGGTCTTAAAATATACTTAGTTTGAGCTATATCAAAAATTTTAAAAAGTCTACAGTTCTGTAATAGAGCTATAGATTATAATTTAAAAGCTATCGGATTCGTGGTTATTTGGTTCCCTGACGTTTTCTTATAATTTATAAAGCTTACAAGAGAGAAAAAATTTATACCCTTTGTATATATTTTAGTTATGAAACCTTTGCTAAATATTTAGAAGTCAAAACATTTACTTCCCTTGTTTAAAGATCGAAAGAAATTTTTTTTTGTTCTTATTCATTGCCTCGGTACGTTTAAAATTTGACCATGATGTTCAACTGCTCGGTTCTGATTGAACAATTCGTGTTGACGTTTTAAATATTTTTCAGTACATATTCAAGATTTTGTTTCCTATCATATTCAAATCAATTTAGAGACCTGACGGAACGCAAGGATTACTTTATAACTACAAAAATTCAGTTCTTCGAACTTAACACTGAAGCACATCTATGTGTTAGCATTATTGGCCAAAACACTGTATTAGCTATTACATTTAAAACTATATATATTATTGCAGATTTAATAGAGAGAAATCTTTATGGAGTTAAGCCGCGTCAATTAACAATTACAAAGACACTTTACACGTATTTACGAATATACTACAAACCTACAAAACGTCGGTATATAGTGCTGTTCTCAATATTTTTTGTGCAATCTAAACCGGAAAATTACAAGCCAGTTCAAGAAAGGAAGTTTTTACACGGTTTGAACAGGTGATGCTATAAAGGAACACAGGTATAAAATATTAGCTGCTTTCAGTTACAATCTAGACAACTAGAACCTAATTTATTCATTTCATTTTTCCCCCAGTGGTAGGTTTTTCTTGCTTTCATATACGCTTATAGCTTAAGAACAAGACATAAGATAGATTGGCCAATGGATATTTCCTCTCATTTGCAATTCCCTGTAGAGGAAATCAAGCGGAACGCATCTGCTGGAACAGTTTTATTCGAATATCCTTTTACCACAATACTGATAAACGTATATAAAAGTTGGAAACAATTAAGATGTAAACGCAATTTTTGTCTGTCTTTTGTTTTCTACATATCTCACTTAAAATTTACATAAAGTGAAGATCTTTGCTTCGTTTAAAGACATTTTAAAAGTTTTCAATTTTGTTTATGCCAGAACTTTTAAACAAGTCGCGTTAATCTTTCTGTTTTGCAGTTTTGTCACACTTTAGGTCAATTTAAATAATGTTATTGAAAATAAAACTAGATCCAAAAAATTTCCGATTGTTTTTGTTGTCAATGTTGTTCTTTCTATCACTCGCCGAAAACTCTCTTATAAACACAGATTTTTAAAAGATTTAATAAGCGCCATTAAATAGTAATTGTTTTATATTTTTCGTATTGCTGAGGCAGTACTCAAGCAGGTACTTTTTGAAATAATTTTGGTAAAATAGAAAAGTACGAATAAAGACAGATTGTTTGAAAAACTGTTATTAATGTCATCTGTTAGATAGTTTCATTTATCAAATCACCTGTCTGGCGGAGCGCAGTCCAAAGCAATCATGTGCAGTTCCTCAGTTATATAAATGCCACTTCTTAGCTTTCACAATCTACGTTAATTCTTTCATTCTTAAAGTCACTGAAATGACTGATCTAAACACAACTTCAATTTTTGAAAACAAGGGTCTGTTTCATTTTACAAGAACACAGAAAGTTAAATTGTTTTTTCCTGCTTAAATAAATATTTTGATTTTACTGAAATAAGTTTTTCGTCGTATAGACATACAGTCCGGAAAAGTAATTGCTTATAATTATGTCTAAGCTAAACCTTTTTTCAATAAACAACTGTTGCTCATTAAAGCTATAGTTTTGCGTTTCTTAACTTTTTCTCCTGCTAATGTGATTTTTGTCAAACTTTGAAAGTTTTGTCATGCAATTCTGATGAATATAAAGATAAGTTTCTTATAGAATGGACTGGGTTTATAGCGGTATAAAACGCCGATTTTGGAAATGAAAACACTTATGCTACGGATTTTCCTAAATCTAGAAATATTTTCAATTATATCTGCTAGCAATTTTCTTTATATGTTTTTCATGAAACTAACAATGACTTGAAGTTGGTTTCACTTGTATAATAACGTGTTTGTGTTTTTAGCCCCCGTGTGAGCTTCAAGAGGTTTGTAGTGATAATTTCTAGACATGCTATTATTGTAAGGAAAAGTAGCTTATACTTTTTCTCCATCTCATAAACTAACCAAAAACAGATATTGTAACTATTTAGGAAACTGCATTGGCACGCAAAATATTATCTTCGAGTGTTGCAAAGAACTCATCTTTTAGCATGAGGAACTCCAACCGACTTTTAACTAAAGCTATAACGATATTATATTAGTCGCCGAAAATGAGTTCAGTGTTAGATTTCTGTCTTTAATTTACAAGCGCTTTAAAGGCCAAGATTAGTACTAAACTTGATGTCTCGAAAAATTCTTTCATAGATCAAACCATAATAATTTATCAAACACTGCGTTGTTACATGGTACGCGCCCCTGTATATATAAAGCTCTATATAATACTGAAGTTATTGCAAGATACAGTATTCCATTCTTAAGAACAAAGACGCAAAGTTGACGTTTTTTTTACTTCAGTATTGTTAACACTCCTCATTTTGTATGTATGGAGTTTAGATTTTTGTACCATTCTGTATTCGTTACCTTTTGAGACTGATGCTGCTATCGATTTATCATATAAGTTATTATCAATGCGCATTACAATTCACTCATAAAGCTTTGATGTTTTAAAGATAAACGTTAGTATTTTTAAATACTGATGTAAGCTACATTCATAGAGATACGTTTTGAAATAACAATTTTTTTTTACATTAAATTCGAGAAAACAGTAATCAGATGAAGAGAGTTTAGATTTAATCAAACGTTTTCCAGAATTGAAAACTTTAAACGAAACTGGACGATTAAACTAACTTCGACTTCTATTGCAAGGATTTAAAAACGAAATAGTCTTGGTTCTCTTTCTGTTGATGCTTCAAAACTCTCTTACATAATGCCATAAGCCCTTTGCTGAATCTATTCTTACATCGAACAAAATAAATGATTACTTATTCATTGAGCTTTTGAACCTAAGCTTTTGTATGCTGCTATAATGTTGCTTGTTGGTTATGAAAACCAAAGTTCAATAAAATGTCGGTGCCTCTTTTCCCATTGGAACAACAGTTATGTGACGAATGAGCCGCGATGTCCTCTATACGGAATTATTCCTTAACTTATAAATTAAACTAGCTGCAAATTAAAGCATTAGTTTCAATTTAAAACATGGTTAATATTCTTAGTTCAAACGTCAACTTATCTCAACAGAACATGATAAGAAGAGGCTGAACTGTGCGTGCAACGGTTAACACGTGATCAAGAGAGGTTAAAGTGACATTGAAAAGGTGCGTGTGTGTTTTCATTGTGCATTAAATAATTCCATTAACTGATATAAATTTAAAAGAATCATTTTAAAAGCCTTAAAGGAGGATTAGAACAAGCGAGGACCCAGAAACTGGTTTAACCACGAAGGGAAGGGGGATTTAGGGGGGAGGAGGGAGGCGAACATTTGACATTTTATTGTGATACACATTAAATTTATCCACCCTTCCAGCTTTCCATCCTAAAAATAATTTAAAATAAAGACCGCAAACCGTTTTTATGACTTTTTAAAATTTTTTAAGAAAGCTTCGCTTTAACCTATTTGTAAGAATAATCAAAATACAGAATTTAACGATTTATGTAATTTTATACAATCAATGGAACAAATCTTTAATGTTTACCTCTGTCTGGAAACCCAAGGTATACCGGATGGGCTTCTCAATGCATTTAAATATTCCTAAAATCAAATACTGATAATTTGAAAAGAAACTGAACATCTATCAATAGATCATCCCCTTTGGGAAAGAGACCATTTC
>JAOBAY020080930.1:0-18815 GCA_025331085.2 Zoanthus sociatus
AACGTTTCGAAATGGTTCTACCCGGGCTCGAACCCCGGATCGAACCTCGAATCTCTTGCATCCAAAGCTGATGCGTTACCCACTAGGCTATGTAAAAGCTCGTCCCCAAAAAAAATAATAAAAATAATATTAATAAATAAAAAAAAGACACGGAGCCGAATCCTTGACTTGTTGCCTACCGGCACGAGTAAAAAGTGGACATTGGAAAGAAAATGCCCGATGTCCTCTTATGGCTGTACGCATGTTACTGGTATACTAACAAATAATAGGGGTGTCACATTTTACCTTTTTCTCCCTGATCACCAAGATGCAATTTCATTTTTCTCTCACAAAAATAAGCTTCTTTAAATCCTGTTGCATAGTCTAACGGCTGATTTAGATGGTGCGATTTTTGCCTACAACTATTGTATACAATACTCTTACAACATGACTTAGCGGTTGTTTACACGCTCACAACATCGTGTATGACAGAGGAAAAATATTGTACAGTTTTCGTATTTGTAACATAGGAATATTGTTAAAAGGAATTTTAAATAAAAAATGAATAAAAGCTTTTGTTGTTTACCTGGCTTATCGAACGTTTCCAAAATAAGATAGATTGCTGAAAGATTTACATCTTTCTTAAAATAATTTTTATGTGAGCACTGAAAGAGAACTGGCTCTTTCATCCACGAATCTATAAGTTTCTGTGTTTCCTCATCGGTTAAACTTTACTTTCAATTCAACGAATTGTTGTGTTTTCCAATTCCATCTTTGTTTACATCTGCCATTGTTACAAAAACTACGCAGACTTGCCTACAACGGACGTTTTTTGAAAATACAAAAACTGATCGTGATTAATGTTATAACATGAACTCAAACATGTACGTGCAGCGCTGGTTATCAAGCTTGATGACAGCATTTAGTTATGTACGACATAACCAGTTTTGCAGTGCAGTGGGTTTTCCAGTGCTGCCTAATGATGCCCTATGCCTCCTAAACACTGCCTAAATACTGCTTAATGCTGCCTAAATGCCACCTAAATACTGCCTAGCTAATGCTGCATAAAATGCTGCCTATTGCTTCTGAATGCTGCAAAACAGAAATTACAAAACAAAAACCATCATCAGCCTCAGGAATTGAGCTATTTTGAGAACATTCCATTTTTTTTTACATCTACATCTAATCTACTCAGAGGTATTATGAGAATTTCGAGTTAACTTCTCAGTGGCTGTTTTATGAGTTCCAAAAAACTCTGGCTAAGATTTTCCATTTTGTTCAAAAAGTAGACAAAATAGCACAAAATCAAATTTTCTCTTTCTTGCTAGTGGATGAACTTTAAGTCATGAAATTGAACCAAGAAAAACTATTTGAGAGGTATTGTAAAGGCCAATTTAGACAGTGCAACTTTTACCTACAACTATCAGATACGATATGCTCATGCCATCCTACAACTCGAGCTGTAGTGAGTAAATCAAGCCTACAACACGTCTATGACAGACATGTGCGACATGAAAAGGTGTCGCATTAAAAAAGTACATGTTTAAATGACCAAGTTCATTTTTAAGTGCCATGTTGTTTGTTATTAAGATTTTCCTTGGAAAATTCATTAAAATCCAAATTACAGCTCAAATCAGTGATGATATTATTTTTAATTATTTAAGGGTTATTTACTGGAAATGAGTAGTTTGTTTACATATATACCCATGGCCACACGCTGGCAATAAAATGAACGAGAAATCTGAATAATGAACGAGGCGAAAGCCAAGTTCATTATAAAAAAATTCAAGTTCATTTTATCGCCAGCAAGTGGGTATATATATGTGAACAAACTACGAACAGAATGTAAATAAACCTTTTAAAAAGCTACCTGAGTTCACTGCATTGCATGGCACACCTAACACAATTAATGAACTTGACACAAGAGTCGATCGAGTTTGATCAAACAAAAAGTTTTTAAATTAAATAAGTACATAATTAAAATGGCACATTAAGTTTAAATTGAATAAAAAGATAGAAATCACAAAAAGTTGTACATGAAGAAAGATTTTAAAAAGATAGAACTTGGTTAAAAATAAGCGTGAAGAAGATAATTTTCCGAAGTAGGGAGGCATTCACTGTAATTTGTCAAAAGCTATAAAATTAAAATTAATTTGTAAAAGAAATTAATTCATAAAAGAAATGTAGCAAATACCTTTCCACACGACTCTGCCAGCAGGCAAGATCACCCTAAATTATACTAACCCCATAGAAGTGAAGGAAATCATGTGTAACATGAAAACAAATAAAGCCATTGGCTACAATCTTATTCCCGCAAGGGCAGTAAAAGATTCTGCTGAAGTGCTGTGTGAGCCGTTCTGCACTCTCTTTAATTATATTCTGGACGTTGGAAAAATTCCTAAACAGTGGAAAAAGGGCGAAGTAACTCCAGTGTATAAGAAAGACTGCAGCCTGTCCAAGGATAATTACAGACCTTTCACCATTCTTCCGTCTTTGTCTAAAGTCTTTGAAACGCTCGTTCATTCAAGAGTCAGTCCCCGGTTCAGAAATATTCTCCACAAGTTCATGTTTGCTTAAAGAAAGCATCACAGTTGTGATACGGCCCTGCTCAGTCTTACGGAGGAATGGCGAAAGGAGTTGGACGATCAAAAAATAATTGGCCTTGTGTCTATGGACTTGTCGAAGGCCTTCGACTCTCTACCACACGATCTCATTGTGAAGAGGTTCAAAGAATATGGTGCTGATGAGAGAACTGTTAATATCATTGAGGATTACTTCTCTGATCGCCAACGAGTGAAAGTAGCAGGAGAATATTCGAGCTGGAATTATATTTCCAGAGGGACTGCCCAAGGATCAATCCTTGGGCCTTTGATATTTAATATTTTCATCAATGATCTCCTGTTCATAGTGAAAAGATGTAAACTCTCTAGCTACGCAGATGACACAAAAATATTCTTTGCTCATAATGACTATAGAGAAGTTGAGAGTGCTACAAACTCTGATCTCGAGCTTGTTGATAAATGATATGATGAAAACGGTCTGAAAAGGAACAATTCTAAGTATCAAGCTAGTGTGATGGGAAAATCGGGAGGCAGCGTGGCACAGTGGTTAGAGTTGGGGATTTGAATGCAGAAGATCCAGGTTCAAATCCCTGACTCGGACTACTGAATGAATTTGTCCTTGGTGATCCCTTTGCAATTCATCATCAATCCAGTTCTGATCCAGTTTTATCCCCGTAAACAAGGGTGGCCAGATTTACCCCACTCTACCAGCAATCTCTCCCACTCCCAGGGCTGGAAATAAGTGGCGGTCATTGGACATTGACCGACCAAAATTTGCTAATGTCCAATGAAATTCCAGCTTTGGTCGAACACGATGTCCGGACAATTTTTGATCATAAATGAAATTGATGAAAATAAAGATTCCGTTTGATAAACAGTGCCATAATGGCATAAAGGTTTATTTAATTACTCTCCCAATCTGAATCGTCAGATGTGCCATGAAAATTCCTTATCTGACGAGTCCCATCAAAACTTTTGCGGCTTTCCTCAAGTTTTCGTTTGCTCGAGCTGATGCTTGAGCTATAGCTAGGATCATTTGACTCTGCAGTCCTTGGACGTTCATCATGCCACTGCTTCTCCTGGTTGTACCACGAACCGCAGTCACTGTCTGCTAACTTTTTCTTTTTTTATCCGAAAACTTAAGTTTACGTTTAGACTTAGATTTTCTTTAAATTCTTTTCCCACGAAACAGAAGGGATTTGTGTTCCGTTTAGAATCTTTGATCAAAGATTTGTCAGATGACATGTGTTCAAATAGCAAATAGTTTCCTTTCCAAAAAATAGATGGAAAATGATATTTGACTCAAGAAAAATAATATAATTTTTAGCCATACTGCTCAATTTTGCAAAATAGAGTGCCCTGAAACTGACTGAGGAAATAAACTTGTACCACGCAGTTGGGAATCCATTTTAACACTTCAGATCTACTATGTAAACAAAACATTAAACAATTTTTCCCGCAATATTCATATCTTCATGAGTTTTCAACATTTTTGAAAACTTTTTTCGCCATGTTAAAGTACCAAATGATTATAATACATTTATGTCGGTGAAAATTGAAAAAGTGAAAAAAAAGTGACCATAATACTTGTTATGTAACCTTAAAACAACACAGCAGAGAAGTTATAAGGTAAGAAAAAGAAAAGCAGCAAACCGTGGATCAGTCAAGGTTCTTGGTCCATAATTGAGGAGAGGAAACATCTAAAGCTTCAAGTACAAACCACAAAGTTGGAAAGGATCCAAAACCAACTCCAAATGAGATATAAGGAGAAAGACAAAGAAGGTTAAGAAAAATATCAGAGCTGACAAACGAGAATGGCTTAATGGCCTGATGGATGATGCTCAGAAAGCAGCAGACATGGGAAATATGAAGACCTTATATGAAATAAAGAAGTAAATCTGTAACGACAAGCCCTGCAATTCCACAGCCATCAATGATAAAGAAGGGAATACTGCCACTGAGGACTCATCTAGACTAGCTAGATGGAAATAGCACTTTGAAGAGATCCTTAATCGTGCAGCACCGATAGATCCAATAATGATAGATATAGGTGCAACCCCAGAAACTGATGAAATTAGCACAGAGCTAATCAGTGAAGTCAGACAGAGCATCGGATCCCTAAAGAATGAAAAAACCAGCAACTTTGATAACATCGTAGCAGAGCTACTTATAGTGAGGTGGCTTAATGCAAAATTTGAGCTGGATTGTGACAGACTGGACAAAAGTGCCAAAGTTTGCATACAGTTTCCTTGGGATATGGGTATTAAATCTGGAATTGGTGCCCAAGATAAAAACCTCTGGGTACTGTATAAAATGGAAAATCATTTTCCTGCTATGCTTGGTAACCAGGCTTTTTACTTTGTGTGCTATTTGCGATAGTTGAAAGGGCAAAATGCCTCAAAACCAATGCAAATATTTACCAAAAGATAAATTTTTTCAAATTCTCCTAGATAACATGTTTGAAATATTGCCTGGTTACCAAGCTATTTTAATTTTTGATTCTTTGTAATCCCTTTAAATACGGTATCCGTGGTATTCAAAATCTCCAATAGCTCCAAATCAATGCAAAGATTTACACAAATAATAATTCTTAAATTTTCCTGGATAACATATCTTTTAAAATATTGCCTGGTTACCAAGCTATTCTTAATTTTGATGATTGTGATAGACGTGGCAAAAGTGCGAAAATTTGTACAATAATAGATTAGGACTAGTTGCTGAATTCGAAGATGGTTAACCAATTCATGTCTTTGTTGTTCTGGTTATATTTAGTAATCAGGTATATTGCGAAATTGCTGTGTTAGGATAGCAGTGACATAAATAACAATAAATGAAATTTCACTTTTAATGTCAAGAATATAATACATCTTATTCTACATCGGGATTAGAAAAAATGTGTAATATTTAAAAGGAAGGAACTTTAGCTAAAATCTGACCAGATTAAGAAGATTTGGAGTACTTCCTGTCCATTCCGCTTCGGCTTTTTTTCCATTCGCTTTTTTCCCATTTGTATTTTTAGTATTTTTAAAATCGTTTCCTTAATCAATCCTCATTACAATCATCCTGTTCATTACGTCACTATCATTGGGTGATGGTGCACAGGCTGCTAATAAGGATTGCGACTACCTATGCAAATATGCAGATCTTGTATTTATTCCTTAAGTGCTTTCCCAGTTTTAACACTCCATTCGAGTAGCCGTAGGCATTGTGTGGAATGCAAACACACCTGAGAGTCTGAACAAGGAACAAGGAAAAAGTGTGGAGTGGAGTACGAAGGAAGGTTGCTGGTAAGATGAAGCTCCCAGCCAACTGGTCAAAGTTTCTTCAAGATCCGGCCAACAAAACAGAGTTATTTGGTGTTCTCATTTCTAGTATAGCAAGTTTCAGTGTCCTAGCAGGAAAATCTCTGTACATTACCAATGGTAAGTGGGCACATTCCTGCCCTCTACAACTGACTTGTTGTTTTGAAAACTGTGTTTTTTAAGTGTCTTTTCATGTCTTAACCCCTTCAGGCCAGCCTTTGACATCATGTAGTTCAGCAGTAACCGCCATGCCTCCGTGCATCCATGAAGAGGCTAATACTAGAATTGTAATTCATGTAATACATGCCCTACAGTCAGGCTGAAAGCATTTCACTCTCATTAGTGTCAACAAGGTATGCGCTTCCCTCGGAGAGACCAGAGCACGTTGTCTTCCTGTGTTTCAAGCACTTATATTACTGGTTGCGATATTACCTCGACGTTCGTTGAAAGGGGTAAGCACTCTGCTTGGCAATCCTGTCATCTCTACGACGTTACTCTAACACTTGCGTTCCTTGCTGCGAATTCCTTGTGGCATCTGTATGTTGATTTGGAACATTTCCGGAGGTTTGAGAGAACGACAGTCATCATGTACGACAAGACTTGCCTTTGCAACTTCATCAACGAGGCTAGAAAGGAACTGTTCTGTAAGCATAACAGAGGAATGGATAAGCTTCCTCCTACAGAGATGCCAAAAAATATGATAATATTTGCCAAATTCAATAACAGCTCTTTGTGTTATCTCTTTTGTGAGCACCCAGCTCTTACATATTTTGAATGACAATTTGATTTTCTCAAAGCTCCCATAGGAAACTATTTTGATTATATGTTTTTATCTTTTATCAGCTCTTCTCACTTATAATAATTATTCCTTCTTGTCCGTTTTTTCTTCCTTTAAGGATGCCTTCTTCTAACATGTTAAAAAATCAGTATATCAAGCTGGGATTCGGGCTACCAGTGACGATCGCCGGCAGAACACTCCATCCCCTGATACTTTTGGATGGAAGAAAGAGGATCGTTATTGGGTACCCGTCTGTCTTACAATTCCAGAAGTGTCCAGATCGTGCCGAGAACTTGTCAAGTGTTCTTGTAAAGCACATTGTTTACGATACAAATATGCAAAAGCTAGCATACCCTGCACTAATCTCTGTAAATGCAAATGCAGCGAATGACTCATTTTTTTAAAAACCAATGTTTCCAAATACGATCGTATAATTCTATTCAATGTACGAGTAACAGGCCAAGGTGATACGAGTTCCAAAAAAAAAAAACACCAAGAAAGAAATCTTGGTAACTACCCAATGTTATAAAATGTGTTTTAATGCGATGGCAAAGATAATTTGGAAAACCATCAGCATAAAATCATTGTAAAAATCATCGTATTTATTATACATGCTGTTAATCCCCTTAGAATTAAGTATTTAAAGAGATTAAAAAGTATCAAAAATATAAAGAGCTTGCTAACCAGGCAATATTTCAAACATGTTACCTAGGAGAATTTGAGAAATTTATATTTCGGTAAATATTTGCATTGGTTTTAAGCCATTTTGCCTTTTCAACTGTCGCAAATAGCACATGAAGTAAAAAGCCTGGTTACCAAGCACAGCAGGAAAATGATTTTCCATTTTATACAGTACCCAGAGGTTTCTATCTTGGGCACCCATCCCAGATTTAATACCCATATCCCAAGGAAACTGTATGCAAACTTTGGCACTTTTGTCCAGTCTGTCACGATCATTCCGCTAAGCCACCTGACTATAGCAGTAATATGGTCAATTGTCTCTATATTAATGTTCTAATTTAGATTAAGTTTTTCATTTACATTTTTTTTATTAAAATAACATAACATTCTTGTAAAAATATGCAAAAATAAACCATTGTCATTGTCATTGTCAACGTGTATAAAAATTATGAGGAAATTATATTTCAGCTGAACAAACCAGCATTCTTCAGGTTTGAAAATCAAATTGGTATACAACTGTTTTAAAAATGTAAAATGTGGTGCTTCAACTCCGACCCTTCATTTACTGCATAACTTCTTTCTCTCACTCTCAAGATGAAAAGGCGTGAACAAAGGTGATACATTTCCATGACTTGTGCTTTTTTACCATACTTTCAGTGGCCTATTCGCCACAAAGATAAAATCTATTGCAATAATGTAAATCAAAATGGTTTTCGACGTGTTACAATTGTTTAAATTTGAGATTTGTGTCTGGTTTGTCCAGCAGAAATAACTTTATACTTACCTCTTACATTTTACACATATCGCGTTCACTTTTTATGATATCTTATTCTGTAGCTTGCCCAGTCTTACAAAACGGAAGCCAAAACGAAGGTTTTGATGAAAATTAAACTGGATTGAACTTACTCGGCGACCGCTTGTTTTTCCTTCACTAAAACTTGATTTATGATTAACCCAATACGAAATCAAGATGAGTAAATTTGAGTAAAGTAGAACCCAGTATTCCGAACCGTGGAACAGCCCAAGTGATGCTCGCTCTATTTGGTTTTGAATTTTTTTTTCACAAGTGAGCTTGTTTTTAGTTGTGTAGCATGTGCTGCGAATAATGGTTTTTACAGTTTTACCTGTTTTTTTCCCCTTATTTTACTAGCTAACGTTGTTCAGTTACTATGCACACTTAGTGGGCAGCTCCAGCTGAAATGTTCTTCAGTTGATATAGGTTTTAATGGAGCCAAAACCAATTCTACGATTGCACGAAATTTAGGTATCTTGCTGACAAACAGTAACTGTTTTGCTTTTTTTTCAGCTGTCTTCTAGTTACGTCTGTTCAAATGTATCTAACTGAATTGATAAGTCTACGTTTAGCTATATAAAAACAAATTCTTAAACTTGATTGGTCTTATTTTTGAACCAGCATGTTCTAAATTTTTTTAATCAGCATGCGAGTGAGTGGGCTTAGTTACTTCAGCAGTGGTTAGAGCTAGTACTAAAATTAATGTCATAATCATTACTAATAACTTACCATCCAAAACTTGATGTGTGTAGTTTTTGAAGTAAAATGGCAAATTGTTTCCTGTTAAACTCGACAGCAAGTGATCCAGGCATAGCGAATCAAGAAGATGTTGAGCATATCTTGAAATCTATATGCAATGAATTATAAGATTTATTAACAATCCAGATGAATTAAACAGGAACCCATTGGTGACGTTTAAGGATAATAGGACTGTGGTGGACTTAACTCACTTGCCTGTTACTCAATATTACTTGCTATAATAACTCCATGATAATTTACATGGTTTTCATAAGATCACGGAACCTAATGGCAAAGATTTAGGGAAAGAGCAAAAATTGTGGAATGGGAAATAAGATTCCTTTTGATGAAAAGCCAAGGGAGAGACTTAATGGTATGGAAGGCTGATCATAATTCTTGGATGTGGCTAAAATGGTCTGTGGAGAGGCAAACAGAGTCATCTATCAGCTATGTACATAGCAATGGTTACTTATTAACAGATGAGATTGTATTGTACAGCTTGCAAGACTAATTCGGGTTTAGTCGAACATTGTAAGGATTCTATTGAATTAATTCATAGAATTAAATTAGTAACTATTACTTATTAATTTAGGTTTAGAAAAACTGAGATACACGCCAGCTCCAAAGAGCCACTAAGTTTAGAAAAACGGAGATACTCTCCAGCTCCAATGAGCTACAAGGTTTAGAAAAACGGACATTCACACCAGCTTCTCCAATGATCGAGTCACTAGGTTCAGAAAAACGGAGATACACACTAGCTCCAATGAGCTACTAGGTTTAGAAAAACGGAGATTCACACCAGCTCCAAAGAGCCACTAAGTTTAGAAAAACGGAGATACTCTCCATCTCCAATGAGCTACAAGGTTTAGAAAAACGGACATTCACACCAGCTTCTCCAATGATCGAGCCACTAGGTTCAGAAAAACGGATACACACCAGCTCCAATGAGCCACAAGGTTCAGAAAAGAAATTAAATATTGTATTGCCTCCTGGTAAAATGGAATCTTGAAGGGTAATTACATGCATCATGGAAAGAAAGAGAATTTCGATATGTAGTTGAAAAAGTTGAGAAACATCAAGATGGTAGAGTGTCAAAGCAGAATGCCAAGGAGTAACATGTTGTAGGTGTTAACTGCTTGTGACATGAAAAGGAAGATATTATGGAACTAGTTAACATAAATATTTTAATCCATCGCAGAATAGCTCCCTACTCATTTTTCAAATCTCATGGACAGGACACTAATGTATTGCAGGTTAGCTCCCAGCAGAGGTTGCTACTCATATTTTACCATTGGACAGGAATACATCGTAGGTTAGCTTCCAGCAGATGCTGGTACTCAAATCACCTACCTATTCATAAAAGCAACGTTACATCGACATTGTTGACAATGAAGGAAACTCACCATAGACTGTCGATCTGTTCACGATCGTGATTTTACATTTATGGCTACAATGACTCTGGATGAAGTAAAAAAATACTCAAGTATCTGAACAAAAACTCGGAAAAAAACTGGACTTTAAATAGAGGTTTGCTGGAAAATATCATCCTGATTTCCTAAATCCAATATGGCGGACAGCTGAGGAAATCAATTGAGAGGGCAAATATCCTGCACACGCACAGGTCGTGACATAACCCCTTAAAGCAAACAAGCAGAGACAGTGCTCAGTTCTGATCAATTATAAGGCAGACTTTAAATAAGATTCTAGATACGCAGTAACCCTGGGTAGTCTCTTGTACTCATAAAGTGTACCCAGGATCCCTTGCAAACCATATCACTGACATCAAACAGGTTGAGTTTGTTCCGGTCGTTCTTTACCGTTTTGCTCAATGGTAGGTTGATTGGCAATGTAGGGCTAAATTTGTACGAATTGTCGGTCAATACACATCCTGGATTAACTCTTCAGTGTAAAACTAAAAAAGCTAAATTTTTAGAATCCATAGAGCCAGCAGCTATTTCAGGTTTTTGTAGTGTTAAGCAGATGAGAGTCCTCGATTCCCCCTGGACAGGACTATTGCAGGGTTAGCTCCATTGCAGATTTAGCTCCCAGCAGATGCTGGTACTCATTTACCTACCTTGCCATGGAAGGACGAAAAAGCTGAGCGAGCTTTGGTGGAAAAGGTCGCACAAATATTCAAATGTTAGCAGAGTTGGGGACCGAACTGGCGACCTTGTGGTAGAAAAGGTAGAGAGCTTACTAACTGTACTAACCATGGCTGTAATATGTAACCTGAGAAGTCAAAACAATAATTTACTATACTGTCAGAGCATTCATAATGTATTGAAAGGCTAGTCCAAAACACCATTTGTTTAAACCGTTGTGTAAACATAGCCTGAAAATTATATCGTGTTAATTAAAAATTGCAATGTTTCTGCTTCAGAAACAGTCAGAAACGGTTGTGAAACACTAGTTCAGATCTGTAATTTTCTAATTTAAAACTATCCACTTCCACGTTGAAAAGGTCCATATCAATGGAAAGTGCAGTAACTGCCCAATAGATCAGGAAGTGCAAAGAATTAAAATATAATTATTGTTAGGGGGGTGTTGGCAAATTATAATGTAATATATTATATAGTGGGCAGACGTGGTTGGCGCATTTGGTAAGATCTCTGCTTTCCAACCACAAGGTCCCAGGTTCGATCCCGGCAGTTTGCCGAGATTCGAATATTTGTGTGACTTTTTTTTCCACCTAAGCCAACTCAGCTTTCCATCCTTCCATGGTAGGTAAATGAGTACCAGCATCTGCTGGGGGCTAACCTGCGATGGATTAGTGTCCCGTCCAGGGGGAGTCAAAGACTCTCATCCGCTTAATACTACCGAAACCGGAGATAAGCACCGGCCCCATGGGCCACTAGGCTCGTAAAGGATTTAGCTTTTAGCTTGTGTTTAGGCATAGTGTAAACCCACTCCCCCCTCTCATCGTTTGACCTTTGTCCCCGTTCCACATTGTACTCATAATCGCACTCCCACCCTCCATCAGAACTTGATCCTTGTTCTCTCCCCAGTCCCCACAGTTGCATGGTTAAAACAAAATCAATGTAAACAAATAGTGTATGAAAACAACGTGACAGTCAAAATATTTAATCAGTTTTGACAATAACAAAACCACAAAATATAAAAATTTGATTTACAAAAATAGAAACTTGTTTTGATTTGTAGTGTTTACGTTGCAAAGACATTAATAAACTGAATATCAAGTCAAACTCTACTATTTGTAAAATGTAACTACAGCAAAAGATTCCTTACTGCTCAAACTCGTTTCCAGGGCAAGGAGAAGTCATGGGAACGAGGTTGCGTTTTGCCTACAGCCTTACAAGGAAAATTAAATCACAAAAAAAAACGAAGAAAAAAGTCTTTACCATAAATATGGTAGAAACATCAAATGGCTAGCATAAGTTACTAGGTCAGAATCAACTGATTCTTGGTTTTAACTCTGGCTTGACGCTTTTAAGGCTTGTCAGCCATAAGGCCGTTAACTTTCGCTTCTTCTCGTCCAGCAATTCTGCCATATTTTAATTGTTTCATTATTTGCCCCCACCTTCGACCAAATTTGTTGGCTTTGTGTAGTTTCTTATGCCTCTTCATGTAGCTTCCATAATGCTTACGGAAATTTTTTTTCCAGAATTTCTTCCAACGTATGTGACGTGCGTATTGGGGCTGCAATTGAAAATTGTTGTCAGTGGGTGACAGAACAATTATTTCAGCTTGCCCAAAATCCCCCTACCTCCACCCCCCTCAAAATATTTTGCATGTCAGCAAGATACATAAAAATCACAGGTATTGTTGTTGAGCTTCATTAAAACTTTACACAATCAGAATGAGTAAGAGTTATATCTGCAATGCGGGAACTAGTAGTTTATAGCAGCTAAAAGCGGCAATGAGTGAGCAGTTCTTGGAGTTAATGAACTTATTAAGCGTAATAATGCTTACTTCTAAATATACCTCTAAATACTCAAAGCAATTTCTGTGATCAAAGCAACGAAAACACTTGACAAAGAAAACGAAAATAAGATTTACAAGCCAAACAATTCAAGATGGTTGACTTGGAAAACTACTAGAACCTCAAGAATGATCGAAAAATCCCTTTGCAATTGGCTCCCGAAACTAAACTGCAAGTTGTTTCAAAAGAATGATACTTAATTTCATTGGTTACGATAATTCTATTGTTTAAGAGTTATTTATCTATTTTTCTAATTACAGCAATATACACTCTTTTTTTTTTTATAAAAATACACTTTATAAGAATACTGAAACTGAAATTGGCCAAATTTTAAGAATATTTTAAGAATAATGCTGAGGCTTAGATTTTGTTAACAATATAATTTTACAGATTACATGTATTGCAAGAAATATTCATAAGAATATTTTCAGCCTAAAATCTAGCCTCGGTCCGAAAAACAATATTCTTAGATATAAAAAAAAGAGTGTGCCTGGTTCCAGAGCAAAAAAAAAGCGCGCTATGTATTGTCAAAAAGAACAGAAACAATTTAAGTGTATTTGTTTATATACAAAATGTATCAACATACATTTTTTAAAACCGACAATTGTCGTAATACAGATATCTAAGATATGGGACATTTGACAAAAACGTCATCCTGAGACTAAAAACTTGATTGATGAAAACTTGACGATTGTAAACCCCCGGTCCCCCGGATTATATGATGTAATTGTACAATTAAGAAACACCCAGAATTATACCACTCATCTCAAAAGATCACGCTCTGAACACGCTCGGAATAAAATTGCTGCTAATTCGAGCTAATGTTTTAAGAATAATAACATACAAAAATTAATTTTTTTGTTTCGTAAAGCCTTTAGATGTAGAAATTTGATCGAAAGTGACCAACGTTACTATTTATAGAGAGGGAAATTTAAAATGAATTACAAAGTGTTCTGAATTGTCTTCTCTCTACAGTGCAAAACATTAATGGTTCTTTATCTTTGGTTCTAGCTTACTATGCCTGCATAAAATAGAAGAGGGTTTGTTTTATGATCCTCGTATATGATATACTTGTTAACCCTAAATCATTCTTTTCTACGTATGAAAATACATTTATGATTAAAAATCGCGCCTTACCGGGGAAATAATTTTTTTGGGCTTCATTACAGCTTTCTCCTCTTCCACGCTCTTTGTAGAGACGGCGCCCAGTGATGTTACGGGTTTGTCGGTGGGGATTACCTCCTCCCGAGTGACTCTTGTCTCCGTATGCGGTACTGCCTCCGTTGGTGGTAGCAACTCGGCTTGGTGTTTTCGCTCTTCCTCCATCTCTTCCTTCTCTTCTTGGTTGTTATCACTATCTCCATCCTCATGATACTCTTCTTCTTCGTTGTGTTCGACGTGTTCATTTTCTTCTTCATTTTCTGATTGATCCTCTTCTCCGTTGTTCCCTTTTTCCTCCGTCTCCTCCTCTTCATGGTCATCATCATCATTATCATCTCCGTCCACATGTTCCTCGTCTTCCTCCGCCTCCTCATCTTCCTCCTTTTCATTGTAATCATCGTCACCATCACCATCATCTCCATCCTCATGTTTCTCGTCTTCATCATTCTCCTCAGGCTCAACCCCTGGTTCTGGCTCTTCCGTAGTTTCCTCCCAGCCACCATTTTCCTTCTCGTTCTTGTCCGCCTCCTCCTTTCTACATGTTAAAGATGAGAACAAAAATGAATTTAAAAACTAATTAATATCATTGTGATCAATGTTTATGTAATAAATTTGTGTTGGCCTTCGAAAATAAAGTTTTGCCCGTGGTGGCGTTCATGATCAAAACATTTTTACAAAAAAAAGAACGTTTTCGGATATCCTTTTTCTAGATCTTCCTAGTCAGTGTTACAAAAACAGGAGGGTAGCCAAGAATGGGGGTTCCAGGGACCTGTTTACATGAACCCGGATTGCCTGCTAACCCGGGTCAGTTCAAAAGCCCGGGTCAACCCCTCTCTAGTAAAACGCCTGTAACTGTTTACATGAACCCGTTGTCTGACCCGGCTCAACCTTTCTTGCAGACTTACCTCTTTTCGATACCCAGGGTTAAAATTTAACAAACCTATTCCATGTAAACACGTGTCCACTTAACCCGGGTCCGTGTAAAGTGGTTGAGAATTTGAGCTCAAGTCGGAATCTTCAAGATGGCTTCAAAAGATGCTCATAGTGTGCAGCCGGTAAAAAGCAAAGTGAGTTAATTTCAGTGGTCGAGTCGCCAAATCAGATAGATCAGCTTGTAGATGTAATGAAGTAATATAAAGCAGAAATGGAATTTAAAAATCAAAGATTTTAATGGCAATGCGACACCAGTCTTCTGGCCCGGCGATCAAAAGTGAAGCTGACCTCAGTCAGCTTCTCAGCCAACCCGGGTTGGCCAAAAATACTTCGCATAACAGATAACCCGGGTCTATGTTTACAAACAAAACCTTTTCATATCCCGGGCTGACGACCTAGTCCGGTAGCCCGGGTTGGCAGTCAACCCGGATTCATGTAAGTGGCCCCTAAATTATTTTCTCGCTAAACCATTTCTTCACATCCCACAAAGAAATTCCTGAACTACTTCATCCGGGATCTAGCTAAACCATTTTCTTACATCCCACCAATAAATTCCTAAACTACCTCCCCGGGGTCTCACTAAACCATTTTCTCACATCCCACCAATAAATTCCTAAACTACCTCCCCGGGGTCTCACTAAACCATTTTCTCACATCCCACGAAGAGAGTTCTAAACTACCTCCTCTAGGGTCTAGCTAAACAACTTTCTTTAATGACGAGCTGTTAACAACAATACAAAAGGTAAACAAAATAACTAAAAGGAATAAAATTTTGCACCTAAGTTTGCGCTTCTTTTCTTTCATTGCTGCCCACTTCTTCCATTCTTGCAGTTTTAATGGCAAATGCATTTTCTTCTTTTCTTCGGACTCCTTTTCATCATCATCATCATCCTCTTTTTTCATGTTAAGGATTGACCATGTAAAATGTTCTGCATCTTTTACTGTTTCGTTTACCGGTTCCATCGGTTCAACCGGTTCTTCCGGCTCTACAATCTCGACAACCGGTTTTTCAAATAAATCTGGTTCTTGTTCGTCCTCGTTCTCAGGTCCCACGGCCTCTTCAGCCTTTTCTCGTGCTTCAGGCTCCTTATATTCTGGTTCTTCAGGTCTTTCGTTCCCAAGCTCCTCCGGTTCACCGGTATTTACTACTGGAGATGGTGAGATGGTGTATTCTTTCTTTGTTTGCTTAAATTCCTTTTCTTGTCTTTTCTCAAAGTTCCTTTCCTTCTTTATCAAGCCTTTCAAAGATCTAGAAAAAAACGGAGAGTTTAAGATTTCACCTTCTTTTTCTTTTTATAATTCCTAGGTTCGCTCTAACGCTGCTTAACTCGATTGAAAATATTTCAAAAAATTTGAAAAATAAAGCTTCTGAACTACAATCGCAGCATATTACTTATACAAGCACACAAAACGTAAATCTTCATATTCTGAGGCATTAACACTCCTAATACTTGTGTTGAAGTTTAAACGGGCAGTAACGGATTGAAATTCTCACACTCCATATAAATCGTCCCTTAGATTTTATGCTTTTTTCAAAATCAATCACAAACACAGAAGTTTGGAATGTCCATGCTCGAGTCATACCCAGATCCGTACCGTAAGTTATGGACTTTGAACTGACCACTTTCGCCATCGCTCAAATTGGTCGGCCATAAAATAAAATGTTTTGCAAATAATTTAGTTACCTCACGATTTCTTTGGTTTTAAGACGAATCTCCTTCACCAGTTGCCTGAAAGGACTGTGTTCTTCTTCACCGTGTTCAATTCTTTGTTCGAGTATTTCCATCTTGCTCTTGGCCTCTTGTAGGGTCTCTCTAGCTTTTCCCTTGAATTTCATCCAAAACTGGGTAAAAGAATATATTTGTAAGTTTTGAGTCCCATTTGCAAAATTGAGCAAAATTTCTAGTGCAGCGTTTGCCGTTTCTCTGACGAAAGCTATACAATATATTCAAGGTGGAAAAGGTTTAGAAGGGTAGATCTTATATATATTACTATAACTAGTTATTTCTCATAGAAAGTGAGTGCTGCGAGTACACTATTTTGTTATAGTGACAACACCGTTCTATTTTTGGCATTTAATGTATAAGTACTGTTAATGTAAAAGGAGAAGAGTAAATTAGTGTTTGAGTGAACGTACTTAGAGTGGTTTTCATTTACCTGTGACTGAAATATCGCTTTTGCGTATTACACTTTATCATACTTTATTTGAACTGCTGATCGCATGTATCGTGTGTACCGAAATGCTAATGGCATCCTTGAATCGACTTTCGATATAGTACGGACTTGAACCGCTGATCGTATGTATCGCGTGTTCGTTGCTAGTGACATCCGAAGATTACACTGTGTTCAGCAAAGGAGGCAACTCGCTTCGCTCGCAGCAAAAATAAGTTGTAAAAAGTGCAAGAAGAAAATTTTCTTACGTGTGAGGTTTTCAAATTCAAAAACGTTTTATACAATGAAACAAAAATTCTTATTGTAAAACCTCTTTACTAAAAATGCTATAAAGCTCAAACAATTGAAACACAAAAAACACGATACCTTGTTAGCATTGTTGTGCATCATTTCTTCGTGTTCCTCCATCACTGGTTTGTAATCTTTCCAAAGTTGTTTCATTCTTTCAAGCTCCGTCAATGGTTTGATCGTAGCACTCAGGTGTTCTTTTAACTTCTCTTGTTGTTTCTCGCTCCATTCTTCAGATTTTTCTTTGATCTCCTTAAACTTCTTTTTTATTTCTTCTTTCCATTCTTTGTGAGGATCTTCGTTTTCGGCCGCTTGTTTCCACTTTTCAACAAGCCCCAGAAATCCATGAGCTGCAAGAACAAATGAAGCAGTTCATGAACCGATGAATATTAGCCATTATTAATAAGGGTGGGGAGGGGGGAGGGATGGGGTTGCGTTTAAAGAACATATCTTGACTAATTATTATAGAAGGTCCTCTAATAACTCTTCTGAAAACAGTTTCACGCATAAGTAATTAGCCTTTTCACGCACCACCAAAATTCAAAAAACAGCTTCACATCCACAGAAAATGTACAATGGCGTGTGTGACGCAACACAACAGCAGGTCTACTGTTTTTGATGGATGTGATTGACAGTTCCAGTCGAAAAATGACCGATGGGAATTTTGCATTTCCTGAGGAATGGAAAATTGCTGAACGGATTTGAAGTATGAAAAGGCGACAGCCTCTCCCTTTAGCCCCTCGCCCCCATTCCTTTTTGCTCCAGTCCGCGCGTCCATTTCCTCTCTTCAGTTTCCCATATGATGAACGCGCTTGGATTCGCATTGTTGCTGTGGTTAGTCCTTTGGAGAGTGGAATGGGCAGATTTTAAATCTAGTTTGGTGTAGTTTCTGAACTTTATTGACGCTAAAATCTCCATAGAAGTTAAAAATTATTCCCACAAAAGTTGTTGGTTCACAAATCACGCTAATTCCTAAATCACGCAAATTCCTGAATCACGAAAACAAAATTGTCATTAGCGCTTCACGCAAAGCAAAAATGTCCATTCATGCGTCACAAAAATAATATAATAAGTAATATGTATTCAGTATATTGTAATAAAATCTTACGCAGAAATGATTACATGTAATCCTTTAAAATAAAATCTAAATCTTTTTATTGGAAAAATTCTCAAGTACAACAGTCTACACAGTCACATGTCTGAATAAATATCTGTTTAAAGAAGCTTTTTATTGATATTATTCATATATCTGTTTTATTGTTTATTTTACTATTCTTATCATTTTTATATTATTTTATTACTTCACAGTTAGATTAGTTAGGCTTCAGTATTCTTATTGTAATGTATATAATTTTAATGTAATGCGCATTTGATCATTTTAATGTAAAATCCGAAATATAAGAAATTAATTTATCATTATTATTATTATGAAGGTATTTTTAGCTTGATTCATGACTAACTTTTTTTGTGATTTCATATCATTTT
This sequence comes from Zoanthus sociatus, assembly GCA_025331085.2. Taxonomy (NCBI): domain Eukaryota; kingdom Metazoa; phylum Cnidaria; class Anthozoa; order Zoantharia; family Zoanthidae; genus Zoanthus; species Zoanthus sociatus. Next base: position 18,812 of record JAOBAY020080930.1, read on the forward strand.
ATGT
>JAOBAY020080931.1:0-10848 GCA_025331085.2 Zoanthus sociatus
TACGGGGTCAAACTTTGTATTATTTTAATACGTTTTTAACAATTACGTTTTTTATCTAACTTTTTAATGTTTCCCCGCAACGGGGGTTTTGGGGGGGGGGGGGGGGTCTATTCTACAGCTGTAAGTGGAGAATGCGACCCCCTCACCAATAAAGTTAAATCGCAATTCTTCCGATTAAAAAATCATAAAAGTATTGAAAGACTTCAACAGATTTCAACGCTCGTACTTTTAACTTGATGGAAAGAAGACCGCTTTCTACACCCGACCGAAATAATCTGCCCAAAATAAAACATTGAAGAGGCTTTTGGAGGCACACTGTACAACAAACGGTCTTTCAGAAACTTACAAACCTTCAACTGCTCTCAAAAGAGTTTCATTGTTCTATTGTAAATTAACCAACGAGATTTCATTAGGCCTATTAGTTCACCGGGTCCATTTCATTTTAAAACATCAATTCACATGCCAGCGCATGAAAATCATTTTATCAAAATCTGAAATCATATTTCTTTCCTTGGAATTTTATTGTAGAGGTGATATATCTTAATAAATAATAGTAATAATAACAGTTCTTGCGCATTTCACAAGCCTGGTTGGGCTTACATATTAAGAAACAGTCCACCTCCGAAATTTACGCCCCAGAGCCTACGAACAGAGCCCAAGGACGAGACTGAGAACAAGGCCACCAAGAGACAGTCCACGGTAACCAGAGCAAAAATTCGAAAAAGGGCTGCCGTGCTGTAAAAGAACCATAAATAAACTTACGTAATACAATGCTAAAATATTAGATATGAACAATGTTAACTATAAATATTTAGAAATTGAGGAATTTTTAGAAAAATGATTTTTAAGACGAGGTTTAAAATGGTTTACAGATTCAGAGATATTGAAGTGAAGTCGTGGATGGTTCCAGAGTCTTGGTGCAACAACTGAGAAGGCACGGTCACGGTAGGTCGCTGAGGTAGATTTAGGAACAGACAGGAGACCTTGGTCAGTGGCTTAGTAAACGAAGGTTGCGGGCTGAAGTGTAGCGGGTTAAGGCACAAAAGATAAGTTGGAACGAGATCATTAATTATTTTATAGCTTGTGAGGAGAACTTTAAACTTAATGCGTTAAGAGACAGGGAGCCAGTGAAGATCGAAGAGGACTAGTGAGATATGTTTGGTTATAGTAACAAGACGAGCAACAGAATTCTGGTGCCTATGAAGTTTGGCCACGTCTGACGTAGATATTCTCGTTTACTAAACCTCATATGTTGAAATTATGAAGGTCATCTGCAGGTGACACACTTGTCACTCCTCGCACTTTGGAGGATGCGTTTCTTCAATCGACCGTGAAACTTCTTGAACTTCTTCGCTTTGCTCTTCTTCAGCATGTTCCGAAGGTTCCTTTTTCTGATCCCGAAAGACTTTTCTTTTTTCTGCGGCTGTTTTTTCATAGTTTGTTTGGTCTTCCTGTTGAACACTAACCGAACTGATAAGATCTGAGCCCTGTGGATACGTCGAAGTTCCGTTAAATTGGCTTTGAGGAAGCACAGGCTGCCCTTGCGATTGACATGGGATCCCGTGCGAAAAGTTCGGGGTTGCTGGATAGGGATAGGACACATTTGCATCTCCAGGCAAATTACGTTCGCATGCTTGAGGGTGAAAAACTTGAGGGCCTTGGTTTGGAATGAGATTAGGAAGGGGAATATAACCTGGTACTTGAGCAAATGGATAGTAGTTTACTGGGAAAGCTGTGCCTTGACCTGGCATTAGATTTCCATATGATAATCTTCCATTGATAGACTGAAGATCACTTAATCTTGCGAATTCTAGTTGATATGTGTCAAGATTAACTCCAGGAAAAATAAAAACTTTAAATTGTAACTGTCCCATCTTTAAATCACAATTATTCTTTAATTTAATTCTCTGGCCACTCTTTATACTTTTCCCGTTTACCTGAATCGGTTTTCCATGCACATGTAGAAAAAATTCTATTTGCGAGTTTCCGCCATCAGTAATGGCTTCAAGTTCAACATGCCTTCGTGATGCTGTCTCATCATTCAAGAACACACCACGTTCCTCAATTCCTTTTCCACGTCCAAATAACACTCGCTCTGTTACTCTTCTCCTAAGAGCTGTCTCTGGAAGCCCCTGCAGCAACTCTGACGATGTTGTTGGATATGCAAAGACAATTTTGGTTGATAAACTCTCTGTTAAATATAAGAGCAAATAAAAATCAATATCTTCGTTAAAGGAAAAAAAGTAGATGACAGTAAATTCTGTTCATATCTGACAATTTTTAACTGATTAATAGAGATTTAACTCATTAAATCAAAAATATACTTTTTAATCTAACGATCTAGGAAACGGGTATAGTACAAAAACGTGGTTTGTCCTTATTTTAACTTATACATAACATTTTATATCAAACAAGTTACCTGGGAAATTGTGATTTTACATGGCAAAAATGTTTATGTAAAGATACCCTTATAACCTGATGAAGGTCGGTGTGGCCGATCGAAATCATAGTTACAAAAATTTATTATCATTGATTGTCAACTTTTCTTGTACTTATTTTATATTTAAAATGAGTCGTTTTTGCTTGGAGGTTTGACTAAGCATTTTCGGTAGCTGTGTCAACATTTAAACAGCACTTGAAAGTAATTCATTACTCGGGGTTTTAGAAGAAAAAGCCCAAGTTATAAGTTTGGCCTTTTTTTCACGCACTGCCAGAGTCTCTCCGTCTGACCCAGGGCTAATGGAGTCCACCCAACTTACCCTAGGTATGAGTCACTTCAATCTCGTTTTATTTAATACACATGAGCTGTAAAATTTAATAGTATAGTTTTTTTCATTTCAATTTTTAGCCGACATTATTTTTCTTACAAAGTTATAAAACTTATGAAATTTTAATGTTGCTTAAAACAATGATAACTTAAACATTATCTACAACAGTTGAATCAGTCTTCATATAACACTTATTGACTGAGACCAAGAGAAACAGTATGTTTTGTGGTCCCGAGACTGCTGATGTTTCCCGAGGCAGAGCCTTGGGAAACATGGCCGTCGAGGGACCACAAAACATACTGCTTTCCCTAGATTAAGGCCAATAAGTGTTTTGTTATATACCAATTATTAATGAAGAACAAAAAGTAGCTTTTAAAACTTGTGTTTTGTGAACCTTTGAAATCACATTGAATTACAATTAACTTCCGGTTTTGTCATTTACCGGTCCATAAGTTGGTTGCCGGAGCAGCCAAACGTAATCACGTCCACGTGATGTCCTCTCGTCCAATAAGGGTACAAGAAAAATGGACTTTAATCGTTGGTATATAACAATCTCTTTTGTTTCTACACCACGTATCAACATTACCTAAGTCCTGCGTATTATCATCTCTGTTCACTTTATCCTCTATGGTTACCGTTTGTGCATTTCTGTCAACTTCATCCCCTATGGTTATTGTTCGCACATCTCTGTTAACTTCATTGTGAACAGCTGCATTGCTTCTACCCCGCGCAGTTGAACCTTGAATTTCAAAATTTGAGTACACTATTTAAGCAACTGAAACAAATTCCATAAGCGCCTTAAGGGTAAAAGATTAATATATAATGAACATTTACTTCGTTCGAAAGTGCATGATATTACTCACCAATAATATACAGATTTATTTGCAAAGGTATATAACTCGGTTTACAAGTTGTTACCCACAATATACATAAAATGCTAACATACTATAAAAAATACATGTATGCAGAGTGTCCATAAACCTGACAAGGACAATGAAGTAATTTGCTATTGTTTGTGACGTTCAAATGGTAATAGCTATGTGACATCAACTGTGAGAATCCGGCATTGAAGACAACAAGAACATTAAGAGTGATAAAAAGAAACAGAAAGATGAAGAAGCTAAGAGTTAGACTATTTTGTTCGACCATTTTGGTTCGACGATACTTGTGTTTTAAATCTTACCAGCTCGATTTTTTTTCTTTTCAATTTAAGAATGTGTTGCAAAAACAAACACTTTCCATGATTGTCACTTTTTTTTAGACAAGCCACAGGCATAACCAAAATTTCCGATAACAAAAAAAGTCGTTAGTCATGGCTAGTAGTCCAATGATTCAATCCCATTCCCAATGTACAGCGAATTTCTTATAATCTAGGTTAAATATCAATGAAAATATGGTTCAAATATTAACCAGCTTTAATTAGTTTCACTACATTTGATTTTGCTTGATTTTCTCTGTTAAGCATATAGGATATTTTGATCCATACGAGATTCACAAGGAAATGTCCGTTATTGTAATTAATCTGCTGTTTAAAACAATAAATCATGCAAAAGGTAGATCAAAGTTATAAAATATACTGTCTCACTTTGGAAATCCTTTAAACCATTTCTTCAGATCTTCCTAGGAACTTATACAACTTCTATCCATCTCCCAGTAATTTCAATTTCTAACAAGGGTGATTGTATTCATGAACATTTTATGGGGTAAGAGTTTACAAATAAGAAATTTATCTACCTTATACACAGACACATAGCCAAAACGTTTTCCTAAGCTAAATTTTACTTGCCAACCAAACATTTTACAAAAATTGCCATTCGTAACAAGGCTCTGGGTCCTCAGTTCCTCTGGCAACGCCCGTGAAAACGTTTAATTAATTTTTAAGAGTGTTTAATTTCTACTTGAGAGATAACTTGTATTACGATATAATATTTGTATAAATTGAATAAATATGCATAATTTCAAATGATTTTATTATATAAATTATTGGCTTATTTCTCACCTTCTTTCTCCAAGATCCGTTTACTGAGATCATGCCTCCCAATTGCATCAAAGATAGAAATTAAGAAATCGCTCCGATTATCACCTATCAAGTCTTGTTCAATCAAAACTGAGAATAGTTCTAGTGGTCTTAAAAGTCTTTCGAGCCTCCCCTTAGGAATAAGATTCTCACACAGAAATTTCATAGCTGCTAAATTTTCATTAGTGACATCACTTGCAACAGACTGCAACCTCTGGCGAAATGGATCCACGTGAGGAATGGAATTCTTTCCAACATCCATTATTTTGAAAGCTTGACCCTCTAAAGAAAAAATAGATTGTCTTTACTAAATCGCAGCAACATCATCATCATTAAAGACATTTATGGGCAATTTTTTAAATGGTAAGACTTTAATTTTCTAGCTTTCCTGCAGATGAAGATGCCATGAGTGGAGACATAATATATATATAGTTTTAAAAACTTTATTCTTCTACAAGGATTAGAGCCACGGTTAATCTCTAGTTTTTGAGGGGTCCAACTAACATATTTTAATGTCGGGAAGGCAACAGAGGATTATATTTTATATCCATATACTTTGAAATTTGTCAAACCAAAAAATCTCTCTTGGTTTTACAATGCAATGTCAAGTTTATTATTTCTCTTCCTGGAAGCTAAAACATGTCAAGTTTAAATCTGGTTTTTGGAAATATCAGAATATCTCGTAATACCACACAAGCATTAATTGCATTAATGTTATTGCTGATTTGAGCTGATGAAAAAAAAAATACCCAAAAAATTGTTATGTTTATTCGCAACCCAAAAACGTCCTGGTGCCTTTCATCGATCCTAAAAATTCCTTTTGGCCATAATTTCAGTCCCAAAAAACCCTTTCGACATTCCCTTTTCCCAGTTCATTGAAGTATGTGAGTGGGTCCCCTGGGAAATTTTTATCTATCAAATAAAGAAGCCTAAGCCGTGTATTAGACTCACTGTGATAGAACACGACGGGCATCTGACAACACGAAGGAAATGTTGAAAACGCGAGCCGCAGACGAGGGTTTTTTAAATTTCATGAGTGTTCTCAAATGCCCAAAGTGTTTCATAAGAGTTTGATACACCGCTTAGGCTTCTTCAGCTGCTTGATAAGGGATACGTTCTGTAGTGGAGAGTACTTATTTGTGCATGTAGTTTCATCGTGTATATATTACTATATAAATTAGAGTCTGGATAAGGATTATTTTGCATGATTAAACAATAGTATGCGCCAAGAAGGAAATTTTAACCTTATCAATATTGATTCTACGTGCCGTGAGTAGTGCATGGAAAACAATAAAACACGCTCTTTCTGTTTTATAATTTGATAAAACATGTTTTTTGACCAACCAAAGAACACGTAGGGTCCTATCTATAATTATTACAAATAATCAAATACATCTATTTAATCAAACCATAAAAAATACCCAAAGCAGTTGTTTTACTTTAGTAAAATATCTCAGCAATTAAGAAGAAAGGCAAATGAAGATATCAGTAAAAAAAAATCAAACAAAACCGAAAGCAATGTTAGTGTGTTTGAATAACGCTTATACCAATCACTTGAAAATGAAATTGAAAATTTTTCAAACGAATTCGAGATATCCAAACCACAGTTTTCTCTATTACCTAATATTTCCCTCTAATTCTCTAAGACCTTCCTCTAACGATCATGACTTTGTTGTAACTCTTTAAGGACAGCGTAATATAGTAAATGGATATTGTACAGCTCTTATTTCAATCAGTATCGATTGATACAGGTGAATGACCATTTTTTGTCTCAATACAATTTTGCTCTTACGAGGACTGTGAATGTAACAGCCACATTTTGGTTCTGATCTTGACAACTTCTCCAAAATTGCTATCGAATATTCAAGTAACATTAGGTTGAAGCGGTCGCTTTTGGAAATCATCCCGAAGACAAGTCTATGATTTGAGGCCAGGCAAATTTAAAGGATCTGAACGAGCTATTTCACTGCATGGGTACCATGGAATTGGGCTTTTCTGGAAGATTATGATGCAGTGAATTCTACTGCTGTTATAATGTTACAGACTGTATTCCTATAGTTTGTAGTTAAGAAGAAAACTAATCCTTCATGGATAATTCGGGAGGTACTTAGTTTAGTTAAAAAGAAGAGAAAGTTATGGGGTAAATCCGGGCCTTCAATCCATCTTCGTGAGAGGTTTAAACAACTTAAATCTGAAACTAAGAAACTTGTAAGTCACCGTGTACAAGTGAATATCTTGGAAAATCATCCGAATCCCTTACGAATTATTCCATGCGTTTGTGGTCATTTTATTCTATCAAAGCTAAATCAAATTGTAGGAATTTTCTTAAAACAGTGATTTCAGAATGGATATTATTAATGCAAGTAGTGAAAGGTTATGAGAGTCACCAAGTCCCCTCAATTATAGCTATGATTATCATACTTTTGGTAATAAACTCGACTCAGTTTCTATTTATATCTAGGGATTTAATTCTGTTAACTCGCAATGTCCTTTCTTGGAACGACTACATTGCTAATTATTACTTCTAAGCCTTTAGTATTAATTTTAGTATTAAAGGCCTTATCAAAAGAAAGTCTTGGGTCGGGAAGTAAATAATGTTACAACTCCTAAGACTCTACTGTAGACCGAAGCTTGAGTATGCCTCTCATGTGTGGAATCCTTATAATCAATTGAAGTTTATTCTCAAAATTGATGATGAATATTTGATTAGGTTACGCAAACTCCGTTTATTATCTTTAGAGGATAGGACTGAGGTTCATTGCTGATGTTGGTTTCTTTTATAAGGTGATAAATGATCATATTCACCTGACCCTTGACTCTAGGGTTCGTTTCTGTAGAGATGCTAACTGACAGGGGATATGCTTTGAGAAGTATGGATACTTTAATCCTTTTACCTGCCCTGTCATTCAAGGACTAATCTATTAAAATTTAATTTTATGAATACAATTTCCTGATATTAGACAAGCCTCTTCGGTGGCAGATTTTAAGTTAAAGATTTTTAAATGTTTAGTTCATTCTTAAAATTTGAAGATATATTATTGTGCTTCTATGCACATCTTTTAAAGTTTAAAATTTCCTTCTGCTGTGGCGCTTTTTGAGATTTCTTTCCCTTGCAACACATTTTTACATATTTCCTTGTAATGTTAGTTGTTGAAAAAAGCTTAATATAATATAAAGTAAAGTAAAGAGATTACTGGCCGTCTTAGCTTCTTAGACTTCTTACGGTCTTTTTATCTTATCTTTACTAATATGTTTTTTACGTCAAGTCGTCGCATTTAAAAGCATTGAATTTCCATCCTTCTTATGTTCGTTACATATTATTATTAATCCACATACCTTGCTGGAGAAGTCTTCGCTAATCTTAAAAGTTTTTTTTTCGAAGCAAAATTAAAGGTCTTCACACAACGACAACTAAAACTAAACTAACGTTAACATTGCAGTAATGAGTTACAATCTCAGTAGCCAAGTCTCCTGATACGACTACTGGCAGTATAAGATGTAAATTGTAAATTTATCTTCGCTTGTCTCAGGATGTGCCAGGTAACCAGGTCCCCTATAAAAAACGGATTTCATAATCTCTGAAAAAACGTGCAATATAGTTTATCTTCCTTTACTTTAGCTTTACCATTTTAAAACTCCAGTATAATATCAATAACAAATGCATGAAATGCATGAATAAAATGCCGTTATGATCAAAAGTAGGAAATCTAATTTCGTCCGTTACCACCCTAATATTGCCTAAAATGTGATTTCTGAGGTGTTTTTACTGCAGTTTTCTCTATTTTATTTTAAAGATTGACTTTGATTGGAAGATAAACAGAAAATGACCAGACTGAAGGCAGCAGAAAAAAGATTAAACAAAATTTTGTGTAATAATGCCAAAAGAGATTTAGCAAACCGGAAAGGTCAATATAAGATCAATACTTGCGCTTCAATAATTTTTCCTTAATTTCCGCAACGCCCATTTGTCTGAATCCCTGCACGTCAGTATAATATAAAGAATTCGTTTATCTTAGAGATGGAAACATTTTTTTTTGTCGCTAAAAGTAATAGCTTCTGTGAAAAAAAGTGACAGCGTTGTTTCTTCAGACGTTTATTTGCCCTAATGTGCAAAATCGAAAGAAAAACTTGATTTTGTCAGTGTTCAATCGGAACGAGTGAAATAAGAAGAAGAGAAATGATGTCATACTCACAAATAGCCATATGTCCGTTTGGTGCACTTATTCTTCCTGCATTACCCAGAATTTTGCTCAAGAAAGAAAGAAAGAAAGAAAGAGAGAAAGAGGGAAAGAAAGAGAGAGAGAATTAAGAAAGAAAGAAAGAAAGAAAGAAAGAGAGAAAGAAAGAAAGAAAGAAAAAAAGAAAGAAAGAAAGAAAGAAAGAAAGAAAGAAAGAAAGAAAGAAATTATATTGTAGAGTTACCAGAATGTTCCAATTGAGCAGTTAGCAATGTATGATATGTACAAATAGTGAACGTTTCACTAGAAAACTCTAGAGCTATCTTTTTTGATCATTAATAATTAAGCACTGGCTGTAACGTAGCAGATCTAAACTGATAAAAGATTCAGTAAAACGTCATGTATTTTTTATTAATGTTCGGGAAATGCTTTTTATATCAGAAAACTAGAGTACATAGACTGAGTTTATGGTGTGAGACTTCAAGAATGGTAAATATATTATTCTCATTATCACAAGGGAAATCTTAAATTTTTTTGTAAGTCTTCAAGTTTAAAAGCTCTAAAATTTTGTATGCGAAATGTATTGGGATTACCTATCTATACCGCTCTTAATACCATGTCTACTTAACTAAATAATAACAAGCATAGTGTAACAACTATACCATATTAGTTTCAGAGTTTGGTTATACAGAAAACCTTTTATCTTTGTAGAACGAATATTATTACGTGTTTAGTTTTATAATAAAGAAGTATTTATCAAGTGTGTTGGCAAGAATGATTAATTTAAGAACTAAGTAAAATGAAAATTTCAGTTTCTTGAACGAAGAGCTGATATTGCAATCGTTAGCTGAATTAGCTTCTCTAAAATTAATGACAGTGTTTATCTGTTTATACTGAGTCTTTACGAAGCGACTAGGTATTCTTGACACCGCATGGTTATCAGGAGTTGACTACTTTTTGCAATTTAATTTGAGTCTTCAGATGCCTATGACAGGTGTTTAACTGTTCCGAGTTGTTTTGTCTTAACTTGTAAAATGGTTTTAAAGGCCATTATGCAATTCGGACGACGGCGAAACTTGATTTCAAATTCAGATTTATTCTGCCTAATCTTGGATTTTAAACTTATCAAATGTTTGCATATTTTTGAAAAAAAGTTTAAACTTTCTTTTACTGAAAAATAGCACCAGAAGAACTGACATATAACATAGAATAAGATAAATAAGATATTTTACTTAATGTAAAATAGCACTGGCACAGAAAGTGGTTCCCATTCTCCCTGCCTATTTGGGTAAGAATTTCGTAGTCTCTCTATTAGCGTTAACAAATGCAAAGCCGGTGATAATAAAAATAAGTTGAATCCTGAAATTGTTACAATGACGTCAAAGACTGGAAAAAACCTATTTTATTTATGTTCTAATTTACTCATTTTAAGAGTATTTTTGTGTCAAACAGGAATACTTCTTGTTTTGTTGGTTGCTGGCGTTGGTAATGATGTTCAGGGTACATGCACAGTGCCCAACGTCAGGGATAGGGTTTGCTCTGGAGGGATATTCGTACTCCAATTTTACAGCCCCGGATGTACACACATGCTATACGACCTGCAAACTACAAGAACCGGAGTGTCGGAGTATCAACTACAACGTGAACACTAGCCTCTGTCAGCTTAACAATCGCTAAGGCTCTCTCGTCCAGCTAATTATATAGTCAGCTCCTTCTCGCTTTATTTTCACAGTGAACATCGAGGTAAGTAATGGTGGGTCGGTACGTAGTAGTTTAGAAAGTCTTTTTTAATTAACGAGAACCAGTAAAATTAAAGCTTTAGAGGATTACGTTCTTACTCGAAAAGGTTCATGGACCAGAGTGGATAGGAGACACAGTTGCCAAT
>JAOBAY020080942.1:0-10847 GCA_025331085.2 Zoanthus sociatus
AAATGACCATTCATTTTTTATGTCTTTGCAAGTATAATCTAGAAATGTCTATGGTTTTGACTAATTCTGAAGTTTTTTTTTCTAAGAAAATTAAGATTTTTGGCTTTCAAAAGTCTAGCATGTAAAGGGTTAATAGTTTTCTGGGTTTGACTTTAAGATAAACTTCGTTAATCGTCTCTCAAAAGTTAAGGTTGTCAAAAAGAAAAGTGATTCAAAATGCTACACATAAATGTTTTGGTTTAATTAATTAAATTACTACTCTTGGTTGTACCACAAAGATTTCAATTATCGCAGATGACCATTAACATCAAGCCATGGTTGTGTACAAAAAAATTACAACAATATCCTGGGTTTGATTCCCGGCTTTGTTGAGATTTGAATCTATATGTGCCACTTTATTTTCCATCAAATCAGCTTTCCATCTCTGCAAGGTCAGTAAAGGAGTGCCCATAATGATTAGTTCTTGTCTAAGATATATCACTGTGGTCTAAAACAAAAACCATGGGGTCTAAAACGAAGACCGTGTGGTCTAAAATGAAGACCCTCTGGTCTAAAATGAAGACCATGTGGTCTAAAATGAAGACCATGTGGTCTAAAACGAAGACCCTGTGGTCTAAAATGAAGACCCTGGGGTCTAAAAGGAAGAGCCTGGGGTCTAAAACAAAAACCATGTGGTCTAAAACGAAGACCATGTGGTCTAAAATGAAGACCCCACGGTCTAAAATGAAGACCCTGTGGTCTAAAATGAAGAGCCTTGAAGACCCACCAGTCTAACACAAAGACCCACTGGTCTAAAACATGGACCACTTGTCTAAAATGAAGACCCACTGTTCTAAAAGAGGAACCCACTCATCTAAAACCTTTTTTCTTCATAGTAAGACTATATACATGTAGTGTGGGTCTCTTGTTGAGGTGTATGCAAGAGATGGTGTTGACAGTGCTGACAAAGTTTGCTCTCAAGGTTGAAATTGAGGGAGTTTGGAGTGTTTTTGTTTGTAGAAAAGTCGTAGTCTATCTGCAAATAAAATACTTTTATACAAATACCTGAATTATTATAACTGGTGGCAGTGGTGAAGCAGAGTTTTCAAATTTAGCCAGCGCCCGGCACAAGTCACCGGCTACTTCAAGCATTTGTGCCAGGTACTTTTCATATTCCAAATTTTATTACCTAAACAAATCTGTCTCACCAAAGTAATCGTGATCTGATTTTTTCAGAGAAATAAATGAACTCCAACCGATGAAAATAAATAATAAAACAGTGCAGCTATTACATGTACCTTTTGATCTGCTCGTGTACACAGACTGTCATTTTAATGTGCATGTATCGGCACAGCGGCAGATTTGTTCTCACATGAAAGTTTCAACATGAAGCAGAGGCAGCAGACGATGCTGTTTTTCGTTTCAACTGCCGAGAAGTTTCGAAGACAAACAGGTAACAATAATTTTAGGAATAAGAGTTAACAAGTATTACAAGTTGTTCCAATTCTGAAAGTGATGATAAAACAATCCGCTGAGGCTGAATTGACCGCAGTATTCGTAGCTGTAGCGGCATCTGCGTGGTGAATGCGAAGGCAGTCTTTCTCGTGAAAATAATGTTACTCGGTATGGTTGTGACTACACAAAATGTATTTTCAAGGAAAGGTTGAAAGAAGTCTTAACATTAAAAGCCTTCAACAGCACAAGCGTTAACAATTTCAGACAACCGAAAACTGTGAAACGAAACAAAACTGCTGACCTTGTTGTGATAATACTTCATGTATGTAAAAGGAAAGATATCAACAAAAGCTGCTTCATGGGAATATTACGTTAATTCCGTTGATTCATCTGCAGCTCTCTTTCATTAAAAAAGCAAGAAGAACAGGCCCTCATTAAATTAGGTCTTGTGCACTATGCAGATGATTTAGGTTGTGACGACAGCGACAGTGACAGGGACAGTGCAACAGAAAGTGATTTCAGTGACTCTGACTAAGCTGAATGCAAAATGATCGAGTATTAAAACTGTTTATTTTTAACTTATGCAACTGATTGGAAATGTTATTGTATTACAGTTAAGTTTTATATTACACTTCAGTTGGAGGTACAAGTGATTTCATGCTCTTTTGAAGCAATGCAAGGCAATAAACCAAATTATTCCCCAAGAGTTCCTCGAAATTATTAGACTGCAAAACAGTCTGTTCCTTTGCCTGGAGATCTAGAATCCGGGCTTACCATACTTCAAATCCGCTCAGCAATTTTCCATTCCTCAGGGAACGGAAAATTCCCATCGGTCAGTTTTTCACAGGAGCTGTCAATCAAATTCATCAAAAACAGTAGACCTTCGTCTGGGGCTTGGAAAGTTGAACATAAAGTTAATGCAATATCTTTTTGAGAAATTATCTGGATTTGTGTTAAAACGTGGAAAAAAGCATTTATGCCTTGATAAAAGGAGTAGATTTGTTCACGGTGCTTCCCACTGGATTTGATAAAAGTGTAATTTACAAGCTGTGCAGTGGAAAATTTTGCAATATTTACACATCAGTAGATCAAGTTTTACAGCCAGAGTGAGTTTGTTTAAATATTAACGATGGCTGCAAGTTTCTAAAAGCACTTTTGGTCTTATTGCATCGAGAAAAAAATGACAGCTTTGTGTATGTTTTCATCTCAAAATTAAAACATATATACACAGTAGAAATTTTAAAAAGGTTTTTTACACAGGAAAAATTACAAAAGTCGATTGTCAAAATGTTTTTGTCAAAAAATTTAATTATAGTTCTACTGTCAACAATATTCCGTGAAATCTCGGATTTATAAAATGATTTACATGCATGTTTTTGTCTAAAGCTAAAATAAAATAAATGCCAAATGAGGAAAATACATCAAATTAAAAACCAAAGTAAAATATGTTAGAAAAATTACCCTCAGTTGTATACTAATTCAACAAACTTTTATTTAAAAATAAAAAGTAAATAACAAATGTAAGTCAATTTACCCACGGTCACACACTTCAAGGAAACTTTTATGTCGATCCGATCTTGTCATGATGATTTTCAAAAATATTTTGCAATGTGAACAAATCTATAATTATGATTTCTTGATTTAAAAAATTGTATTTGTATAAAACATAAAAAGAGCCTTATCAGAACAAATGTGAGCAGAGAGCCCAAGATGCCGCAGAAGTGAGCCATCCAGAATGTGGCCGAGGTCATTCCAACACTTTACAGATTTATTCTGATAGCTGTATCTTTTTTAGAAACGTCTGATCATTACATTTAAACTGAGTCTATTATTTCAAATTGTTGTTTACACTTATTTATAGACAACAAAGAGCCTTGCAAAAGAAAAAAAATTATATATTTAACGCTAACAAAAAGAAAACCATGTTTGTCCAGCTTTATAAAAATGACTTATTTAACAATCAGTGAAAGAAAGAACCAGGTGTAAATCGCAAAGGCTTCCCCTCCAGCAAAGCCTCGTACACCAAGCAAGAAGCAAAACTTAAAAAATGCAGCATCGATCGCTCTACCAGTTTACAAATACATAACACAAACGACTGGTGCCCGATGAAAGGGACTTAGTGAATCAATTTCCTGAGTCACCACGGTTTCAGTCAGCAGAAGTGACGGCCAAATCATTTTCTAATATTTCCTTCACTGTAACCAACTTTAGTTTCTAATATATGCAAAACTTCATGTAGAAGTCACTTCAAAATTAATTACAATACGTTTCTACCAGCACATTCTAGTACAAACAAAATGACAAAAACAAAGATTCTAAGTTAACGTCTTTTAATATACCAGTGTTCTCCCCATGCCGTGGGGCTTGCATACAACTCTCTCAACTATGGTAATTTTCAAACAAAAATATCTGGGGGTCATTCTTTATCAAGCTTAAGATCATTTGAAACTTCACTGCAATGCCACTCTATTAATTTCATTAAGGATTTACTAGAAATCACCAGTTCAACATGGTTCTACAGCTTACCTCCAACTGGAAACAACATGCATACGCTTAGTCATAATCCCATCCCACTAACCATGCAAACTTTAAGTGCTAAGTTAGCAAATCGTGAACAAAAAATGGATTTGTTACTGGCTAATTAAGACCGTATTATTTTAAATCTGAATAAATTCCTTACTACTAATGGAGCAAACCCATTTTCTTGTATAAACTTAACAATCTTTGAACATACCCAGCATACAAGAAACTTTGATTATTCGAGCCTGCTTCTCGCTACTCTTCTAAACCAAATTTAACTGATTTCGATACAGAAGAATCACATGGTACTGAAATTTGTCAAGATCTCGAGGCACTTAATAAAGAACCACAACACGTTGGGGCAATGTACTGTAAGAGTTCATCTTGACACTCCCTGCCGACTAGGAAGTATTCCACTGCATTTTCAAGCTTGAACGCGCTACACAGAAGTAGACAAACTAAGAAAATGATGGAGCCGAAACTCATGCGTGTCAAGCTCATTAAATATTCTCAGCCCTGTAAGGTGATGACAAATAGATGCTGATAAACATGCTCTGGAGGCTGAAAAGAAAAACAACTTCACACTTTCGGCAAAATCAAATGACTTGAAGCAGAAAGCCAAACAAATGGAAAGTGATATAACAAGCAGAAAATTTTAGTCAGTATACTATCTGTCTCGCTGCAAAAGGTGTAATGAGATAACATTATCTTACAAAGTGCAGCATATTCCCAGACATTTCTGTTTCTAATTAGAAGATTACATTGTAAATGTACAGGTCTAAACACTATTTCCCGATTATATCAATTTAGCATGACCTGAGCTTAACATGAACATGGCCTTTCTGTTTTATGTACTAATATCCTGTAAAATGCACTTCTGTGCCTATCAGCACCAATGGTTTCTTTGCATGCAGGTACAGTGGCCTCCTTGTTATGTGACCGCTCTGGTGAGCATCCCTTCCAAGCACCTGAGCTTGGTACTTTGTGTTGAAACAATTAGCCATGATCCCGATGTATATGTCCCCTTGTCATGAAATGGGACTCTTATGTGAACACTTCCTTCTGGCATAAATCCATAACAAGCTCTATCTAATTATTAACTTTTCCCTTCAGTATTGTCCAAAACATTATTGTAGAAATGCCGCAACTTAAATAAATAATCTTGAATCCAATGTTCGTCGGTTCAACTTGCAATTAATAAATTCCACTTGTACATAAACGCGCATGTAACAGCTTTCCTTGAAAAACCATAATTATTTACTTATTCATACCCTCAAAGTAGTTTTGTAAAGGTAAAGCTTCGATTCTAATTTCATTACTGTTTTCCCCACCCTCTATCTTCATTTTTATCCCCCAGCAAGCCTAGCCCACAATACTTAACTTCCGCCAGCTGTCAGGCGGACAACCAATCACAATGCAACTATGATAACGTCAATTTCAATTATACAACTTTTAGCTATAGACCACAACAGCCAGGAAATTATCAAGATCCCCCTAGCGACTTCACCATATTGTTTCGTAAAGTCATTGCTCAAGCCGCACACAACTCTGGTTCACACCAATTATGATAAGAGATTATTGTGCATACATATCAACAAAAACAGCGCTTCTGTTCACAATAATTTTTTAAGGTTACGGTATCGTTTTGGTTGGGAGTTTCTATTTTTATGGTTTTGTTTAAGTTTAGGTTTTCTATCTTTAGGGTTTTGTTAAGGTTTCGTTAAGGTATTTTTAGGGAAATGTTTAAGTTTGGGTTTTGCTTAGGTAAAGGTTATGTTTAGGTTATAATTTCGTTTAGGTTAGGTTTTTTTTTACGTTTGGGTTTTAACTAGATTAGAGTTTTGTTTAGGTTGTGATATCGCTTATGTTAAAGTTTTGTTTAAACTTGGCTTTAGGCTTTGGTTTAGATTTGATTTTTTTAGGTTTGGGTTTTCTTTTGCTTAAGGTTTTGTTTTGGTTTACTATAGGGTTCTGTTAAATAAGATTTTTTTTTTTTTAAATTTGAATTTGTTTTTTGTTATTTTGTTTCTAATTGATCGACTGTTCACGCGTTAATTCATCAACAACTCAGTTACTACATGCATGGAAAAGGAAGCAAAACAACCGAGCAGAGATGAAAAATTCGCTATATTGAACTTTGCAGGGACTATCGTAACAGCAGGAACTTTAAAAGAAGTTAGACCACGAGCCTTTCACTAAACTTCTCCACAAGAATTTGCCTCAGTGACCAGCAAATTGTCATCCTTTGGTCAAATGGTTTTGTTATGTATCACACCCCACATTAAAGCCACCCACATTTTTATAAAAGCCCAGCCCAGTACAATAAATTGGGACGTACCTCTTCTCCCATGCAAATGCAAAGAATACGAATCAAAGTTTAGTCTTCCACTACATTCATCGATTGGTCCAGCCATCAAGACCGCATTAATTAACAACAGCCATGTCAGTTGCTAAAGATTTTAGTAACTAATTACATAAGATTAACACATAATTCAAACTCTTTAATGCCATACCTTGGGAGAAAAGTTCATATTTGTAAATAATCAAAATGTTGTGCTTTCACACAAGGAAACTCAAGAACACTGTGTCTCTTACTGAAAATCACTTTTGGCTACTTTTAGCAAAATTTTTTGAACAATTTTAAATTTGAGGCGTAGCCACTCTCTTAGATAAACCTAGAAAAGAAAGAGTCAAAGTTAAGGATTTGACACGTAGCATGTGTTGACACAGCCACTCTCTTAAGAAAACCTAACGGTAACTAAAGAATCAAAGTTAAAGATTTGATGCATAGCACACCTCGACGTGTAGCCACTCTCTTAGAAAACCCATAAAATATGGAATCAAAGTTAAATATTTGGGCAGTAAAACTACTGTTGTAGCTAAAAGAAAATCCAGAAGGTGTTAAGGTTTCTTGGGAAAGCTAGCATGGCGAAAGCAAGTGGTGGGAAATGTTCCTAAAAGTGTGTCATTGATCACATATGTCGGCGACTCTGATGTTGGTTTTAGTGATGAGGTTTCAAACAATCCTAAAGTTTCTGCTTCAAAGAGAAAACTTGATACAACAGTCTGCAACTCAGATGATTCTGATTATGAAATCAAAGAACAAACAGACTCTTGTGGCTAATGTTTAGTGTGTACGGACAGTTTGAAGGCGAGAAATTCAATTTGTAAACAAAATATATTTGCTGCATTATTGATTCCTCTACACTTTCAAAACTATGTGTCAATACTAATTTCTGGCTAATTTGTTTTGTTTGCAGGGCTTATTAAAATTTAGAGGACCCAAACAAGACTTTTAGATTATGTACCTTCCTTTATGTGAAGTATGATTCTTGCAAAATGAATGAGTTCCTCAGTACAGGAAACCACTCCTTGTCTGACCATATTCTGAGATTTTTGCAAGGAAAGGACATAAACCATAGAGTAGTATATTCAGCTAATGAAGTGTGACTGGGCAGGGAAGCAATTGTAAGTATTTATGATGTGCAAGACATGCCTCCCCCAGTAACAGTACATGCGAGGGAAACTCAAGATCTTTACAATCAGCACTGCAATACAAAAAAAGAAGAGTTTGAAAACACCACCAAGAAGTAAAGGATATTTGTGAAGAGAATTGGCAAACTTCTACTTTTAGTTATGATGGCACATGGACTAATCGAGGGTTTGCATCAAGTCATGGCATTGGATTTCTTATTTCCACGGACTACGAAATTGAATCCAAGGCTTGTAATCCATGCAAAATTTAGCAAAAGAAGATGAGTGAAATTCAATTTCAACCTTGGCTTCAAAGTCATGACTGCATTGGGGACTTTGAAGGGTCTAGCCACAGTATGTCATTTGCAAGCAAAATCTGGGAGCGAAGTAAAAACGTCAGGTTTTAGTAGATTCATGACATCAGATGGGGACTTAAAAGCTTACTACTAGGTTTGCTAAAAATCAGGAGTTTGTGAGGACTATAAAACTTATAACCACATAGACAAATCCTCAGCTGAGTATAAACAGTGGAAAGAGGTATACAAGAATTATGTGAGCAGTCATATGATGGATAGCTCTAAATGTAGAAAAGTACTGAAAGTTGACTTAGTGGGGCACGTGCAGAAGCAAATGGGGAAGGCACTTAGAAAGCTGCAGGGAAAGAAAGGAAAGCTATCCGATAGCAAGTCAGTAGGAGGAAAGTCAAGAAGGCTTACAAAGGATGCAGTGGAAAAAATGCAGCAAGTATGATGGTAGTGCTATAAGAAACAACGGAAAGAAAAGGGCACTTACAACAGAGGAAAAGAGTAAGGCAATAAGTGAGATGAGAAAAGAGATAAAAGCTGGCCTATATCACAACTGTATGTTTCCACCTAAAGAAAGACATCAGTTCTGTCCCAACAACTCTTGGTGTGCCAATCATAATTCCAGAAGTGAACTGCTTTATTCGTATGGTAATAACAAAAATATTACATTGCTAAAGCTTTTATTTTACACGTATAGAAAAACAACAACAAATTTAGAAAAGAAGAAAAAAACACAGGAGTAGAATCATAATTTCTTAATACACTTTTTAAATCTAAATAAGTTCAAATTCAAACTTTTGCTAGCATTACATAGCTGAAAGCAATTGAAATAGATGTTTCAAATATAAGAATTATATCGAAATTTTCTGCTGTCAATGATTTCAGAAAATTATTTATCTTCAATGTTGAGATTTATTTTAGTTTTTATCTTAGTTAGAAAATCTGAACGTAAATCTTTGTATTTTGTACATTTAAAAATCACGTGCTTTTCTGTTTCAATATCTCTTTTCTCACAATAAACGCATATTCTGATTTCAGCTGGGACCTTCCAGCTTCGATTGTCAAATTATGATTACTTGTTCTAAATTTTGTGAATGTTGTTCTTCGCTCGTTATTTTTTTTAATTGCTTTCAGATACAGTTCTTCGTGATAGTCCATTTTGAAAGATTTTTAAAGATCAAGTTTTCTTGATTTAGTTAGAATAACTTTCCAGAATTGAATATAAGTTTCCGTCATTTTTTGATAATATTTGCATGCATTATTTGTGGTCATAGTTTGTAAATTATCCGTATAATTGATTCTATATAGATCTAGAATTTGTTTTATTTTCGTGTGGAAACTTGGTTCGTTTTTGCTTGATAATATTTCAGATATTTTGAAAGCCTGCTTAACTAGGGAATTTTCTTGCAACTCAACCATTCCTGCAAAATATTTAAGTGTTCGAAAACCAACTAGTGACTTTAAAGGAAATCTACCAAGCTCAGCTCTACAGGCGATGTTCGTCGCTTTGTTATTAACTCCAAGGTAATATTTGCAGAAACGTAAATGTTTACTATAAGCATCCCAGATTTCACAGCCGTATCATAGAATTGGAACAACCATTGTTTCAAATGATTTATTCGCATTTTTTGTTGTTAATTTCTTATGATCAACACGACGTGTGTGAGACTATAATAAGCGTGTAAAGCCTTTTCTTTTGTGTATCAGTTTGGGACAATAGTAGATATA
This sequence comes from Zoanthus sociatus, assembly GCA_025331085.2. Taxonomy (NCBI): domain Eukaryota; kingdom Metazoa; phylum Cnidaria; class Anthozoa; order Zoantharia; family Zoanthidae; genus Zoanthus; species Zoanthus sociatus. Next base: position 9,462 of record JAOBAY020080942.1, read on the forward strand.
CTAAATATGAAACGGTGCTTCTGTGTTTTTACTGTACACATTGCGAATGTAAATTACAAAATTCATTAAAATTTTAACTAGAAACATTTTTGCTATATTCCAGCCATAGCCTGAGATTGTTCTTGAATTGTTTTTAATTTTTGGCCAATCTAAGCCTCATTGTTCTTATAAAATTGTTTTTATAAGAGAAGCGTGTACCTTGTACTAACGTGCCCTTTATAACGGCTTTATTATGAATGTTCATTTTAGTAGTCTTAAGTTAGCTTTTAGATGTTTTAGAACGCACGTGCTTTCCGTGTAATTGATTTTGTTTGTAAGACTGTTGTGACAATTCAATGTAAACTTATCATAAAAAGGCATTTTTTTTATCTTGGCGATAAGCATAAATTTACATTTTTAACATTTTAAAGTTTATCAGCTTTTAAAAGCCCATTTGATTTTGCTGACTATACCTGCTATACAAATGAAGACTGACGAATATATTTAAACAAAATTAATATTTACAGTCGTCTGCCTACAATACAATTAAGTTTCCAGTATGTTTCGATAAAACAGAGTTTGAAAATGAGAATATAACATAACAAACCAAAACAAACAAAGTCAAAATCTGCAGTAAAACCCGAAACTATTTCATTTCCGACACAAACACCGTTAGACACAAAAAGTTCTCGCAAATTGACCACGTTTCGAAAGTTCGTTCAAGTGTCATCCGATTATTACCATTATAATCATCAAATGGTAGTTTGACAGACTAAAAGCTGACATTTTAAGATCTTCGAGGATAGTTGGTAAGCTCTCAAAAATAATTAGATTCAGTTGAAGTACTTGGGGCAACTCGACAGTGAAAATAGCACGTGGTTCTTTAAGTTCGCGTTACGCATGAAAAGAAACTGTGTCCCCTAAAGGGACCAGGTCGCTACAACAAGATACAACACGTTTAAATAACCATTTGTTTCAATATCTACATTCTAACACTAGTGTGAATTCCTTCGCATTCATGCTGCACAAAGCTAATTAAATTTGTAAAGAGTTTAGATTGTTTGCCACTATTTCCGCGTAATTAACTGTTTGCTTCTTTCGCATTATTCACGCTTTTAATGAGTTCAGACAACTAAATTCAGCTCTTAATTTTTTTTTGCTGTTTAAAGGTTTTAAAATATGATGTAACTTTTTTCTAAAGCAACTGATACGTAGTAAGACTTGATCTGTAACTTCAACAAGTAAACACGAGCTAGGCTTTGCTATGCTTCTCAATCTACAACATTTGGCTAGGTCATTAACCACGTAACATGTGAAAGGATTGGAAGACTTTAATGGAGCCGAAACCAATTGTAGATTTGCACGCAATTTAGGTATCCTGCTGATGAACAGTAACTATTTTGTTAT
>JAOBAY020080953.1:0-10846 GCA_025331085.2 Zoanthus sociatus
TCAACTTGGATATGTACGAAGTTGAATTTCTCAAATTATGATGAGCAAACGGAAAAGCTTGATTCGCTTCAAAATATGTTGTTCTTCATTTATGCGTCTTTACTTATTCTGACAACTGCCTGTTGAATCCGATATATCTATATCTCTATATCTATATCTATCTATCTATCTATCTATCTACATATCTATCTATCTATCTATCTATCTATCTATCTATCTATCTATCTATATATATATACATTTTGGAGACAGCGAATCATATCGCACAACTCATTTCCGTACTTTATTCTTGGCTAATCAAAATGCACATACCATCCAAATCATTTTATAAAAATTATTATATTCTCCGTACAGTTCAAACTCCCCTCGGTCCTGGACCAACTCCATACAGACGCGACTTTGAGGCTAAAGTTCGCTCATTCCATCGTCAATTGTATCACAAAGGCTTTGGTCAAGGTCCTAATAAAATAAAGTAAGTCTTTAGTGATGAATTCTGATCACTTTTATTCCATTGAGTTTGCTTTTTAAGAACTACTCAATTTTCATTAACTGTTTTCTTTTAATCAAAAGATAAAAAATGCTATCAGCCTTTAAAAAAAGCATAGTGTATAGTGTACAGTGCATAGTGCGTAGTTTATAGTGCATAGTATATTGTGCATAGTGTATAGTGCATAGTGTATAGTGCATAGTGTATAGTGCATGGTGTATAGTGTATAGTGCATGGTATATAGTGCATAGTGCATGGTGTATAGTGCATAGTGTATTGTGCATGGTGTACAGTGCATAGTGTATAGTGCATAGTGTATTGTGCATAGTGTATAGTGCATAGTGTATAGTGCATAGTGCACAGTATATAGTGCATGGTGTACAGTGCATAGTGTATAGTGCATAGTGCATAGTTTATAGTGTATAGCGCCTTATATTGTCTTGCTCTTTTCAAATACTTTCCAAGGAAATGTACTTTTAATTATTGGCATAAACTAAATTCAACATGATATTTGCAGGATGTTGATAAGACGTGACCATCTTTTGGAAGATGCATTTGACCAGATCATGAAAGAATCCTCGAGAAGTTTGCAAAGAAGTCGGCTCGAAATACAGTTTACTGGCGAAGAGGGGTTCGTAAAGTTTCGTTTCTTGTTTTATGCTATTACTGTTGCTATACTTTTTTATAATCAACGGAGTCAGTTTAAATTATGAGTTTGTATCTGAATTATAAAAGAACAGATATAAAAAAATTAAATATCATTATACGATAGTAAGTAAGAAAAAAAAAGTTTTAGTTAAGATAATTCGTCGTGAACAACTAATATATAGAGGAACATTGGTTTTAAAAGATGTGCCTAGTCAGGTTGTCCAACAAAAGTAGAACTTTGCGATAAATGGCATCAGTCTTGCCTTTGTAATGCTGAGTGTTTCGATTTTCTTTCTTAATTAATACGTTCTTGACTAAACTTAAACTTGATTTTTTTAATTATACAAATAAATTCAATAAAAAGACTTCAATCTTTTCCAATCTAGATTCTATTGAAACCCACAAATTACATTTGTTTTTTCTATATTGCGACAGATATAATATATTGCTTTCTTCCTGTCAATCGTTTTATAGTTTGGACTACGGTGGACCCGCAAGGGAGTTCTTTTTCCTGCTTTCCCGGGAAGTATTCAATCCTTATTATGGTCTTTTTGAGTACTCCGCCAATGATACATACACTGTACAAGTTAGCCCCGTATCTCTGTATGTGGACAATGCACACGAATGGTAAGCGAGAGTAAATGATGATGGCCTCCCAAATGAAGGCCAGGTTACGTATTAAGTCACCAGCAAAAAATAATAAAACTAATAATCCTTGAAATTGGAGTTTTTAACCATGCGACTTTTAAAAAATAAATTCCCGCAATTGTAAAGAAATTTCATAATTTTAACTACTTATACTATACGTTGAAATAACCCACATACTTTCAAACTTATTATAAATGTTCATTTATAATTAATAAACAGGGTTAAGCATCCTATAACTCACATACGCTACCCAAGATGCAGTTGAAATATTCAAAATCCTTACATTGTTTTATTCTTACAAAAATTAGCTCTTTAGTTTCTGAGGGTATTAAAAAAAATTGAGGCTTCAGCATTAGTTAGCCGTCTCCAATATTAATTAGTTTTCTCTTCTTTTAGATGATATTGAAAAGGAATATATTCTTTCATGTAAACTAGCTATCTCAGGGAGAACAGCAAATTTTGCCTTAAGAACTCATATTTTGACAGGGCATCGCGGCAATTTTTTTATTTGTTTAGGGGGTATCAAGGCAAAGCATAAATTTTATAAGGGCTGCTAGGCAAAAATATAACACTTACAAATATATAACGTGTAACCTATTTTTTCACTTTATTACAATGTCGGTCGTGACGATAAAAAGGAGCACGCTCACTATTTTTTGATACGCCCATGATCAAATCATTCTTCAGGAAACCTCAACATTAACATTTTCATTATGAAATATTCAGAAAATAAAACATAACTATTATCAAATTGTACACTTGGCTCGAACTTTGCTTGGCTCAAATCATTGAGCCCGTTATATTCATAAACTGCGGCTAGCGTGACAAAATAGTTATCACTTCGTGTATGATATACGTAGTGTATTCAGCACCGAAATTCAAGATGGCGGCTACGATACCCGATCGACATGTTCTCCTTCAAAACTTAAGATTTTTCTTGCATAACCCCTCAGAATTTGGAATTCTTGTTGAAGGTTTATCAACATGTTTTCCATGGCAAGGGCACTGCGGCAGTCAGATAAAATGGGCTGACAGAATTTTACCGTAAAATTCGAAATTTAACAGGGGCATCGCGGCAAAAGCAAAGGGCATCACGGCAAATTGCCGCGATGCCGCTGGTGAGTTCGAGCCCTGCATCATGTTGGTTATTTTATGAAAGAAATATAAAATGGTTTCCGTGTTTGCATAACCTGATGTTAACACTTGGGAGGTTTGGAGAGCACTCGATTAGCTGCAAACCACTCTGCTTGGGGTCATGGTGTTTTACGCTTCAGCTTATCTCGTGTTCTTCCAACCTCCGCGTTATATGAACACGGAAATCATTTTACATTTCTTAATTGTAACGTTTTATGTTTTATTATTTGCTCTTGTAACATTTTTTTGTCATGTTATTGCTTGGTCAAAACTGTGTGACTTCTGTGAAAAATGCTGTGGAATAAGTTGAATTTGAAAAGGAATGTTGCTAAAGATTTGATCAACATTAAATGAAACTTAACTGCCAGGAATCCAAACTGACAGGAGCCAGACCGCTATTTGTAATACGCTCTAAAGTCACCTGTCATTGGTCTGAGCAGGGATCGAGTCCAGAGCAGTAACCACTAAGCGAACGCTGCCTCCTGAATAAGTTTCAAATCAGTGTAAACTATTGGCAGTGCAGTTAAAAGGTTAGACAAGAGTAACAACGTCCATCTAAACCTGTGACAACAAATTAAAACGAATGTGGTTTTTACTTGAGTAGTTTTATAGGTAAAGGCTTAGAACATTTTCTTTTGATCGATGAACTCAATTCATTAAAAAAAACTGGATTGCGAACAATCTTGTTTTAGTGTTTCTTTCATGAGGTAGAAAACAAACAGAAACACTAAATTGTGTCTTGCTTGTCCTTGTTTCCCCACACGTTGAAGTACCATGTACATAATACGTTTACAGAGTAACATGACAACCAGTGCATTGATTTGTAGTGTCGATTGTGGCCCTCATTCCACTTATCTTGATTTTAGGTTTCGGTTTGCTGGTCGTGTCATTGGCCTGGTAATAATCCATCAACATCTCTTGGACGCGTTCTTTACCAGGCCCTTCTACAAATCCCTGCTGAAAAGGTCAGTTGATGTTTGTATGTTGCTCAGTAAGGTTTCTTAGACGGGCCCATTTAAAGTGGCTATAACGTTTATGTTTTTATTTCTTTATCCAAAAGTAAAAGTACATAATTTTAAAAGGACATCCCCAAAATTTTTTGATTTGAACAAAACGAGAATTTATAAAGAAAGAAAAAAAAAGAAAGAAACAAAGAAGGAAAGAAAGAAAGATGGCAAAATATTTATATACAGTATTAAATATAATTTCAGTATCTTATAACTATTAACAGGAAATGTTTTTTTTATTAAATTGTTTCGTGAAGCTGCTTTATATAATTACGAATTTCACTCAGTTTCACTGTTATTTTAGGTCGATTAGTAATTCCCGCCACTAACGCCCTCATTCTAATAGGTATTTAGTAAGCGCACGCATCGATAGACCTGTTTCATAAATGACGTCCATTTTGAGATTCTTTTGTTTGCCTTCAAATAATTTTCCCTAGCCTCTTCCTAGTATTAAGAAATTTAAAACAAATTATTTCCCCAAACGAGACGAGTCAGGCTAATTTGAATGCAGACAAAAGAATATTATAATGGCTGCCATTAATGAAATAAGTCTATGTTGGTGTAGAACACCATGAACTGTGCCAGATGACGGGATTACATCATAAAATCAATGTAATTGCGATATTTTTCTAAATCGATTTTTCCTTTTACAGCTCTTGTGACCTATCAGACGTCGAATCGCTTGACTCGTTGTTTCACCAGAGTATGACGTGGGTCATTGAGAATGACATCACAGATGTGCTTGACCTGATGTTTACAGTCAGTGAAGAGATATTTGGTCAGGTTGGTATCAAGTTTTATAAACCCTATTCCTGCCCAATTTTACCAACCGGTTTCGCTAATGTTGAGTTTTACCTGCAAAAGTGCTTCGTATGTTACTGTAACTGGCCAAATCATAGGTGTGGTAAGTACTGTCACTGCCCGAATGATAGTTGTGTTAAGTACTGTCGCTGGCCGCATGACAGGTGTGTAAAGTACTGTCACTGGCCGAATGACAGGTGTGTAAAGTACTGTCACTGGCCAAATGATAGGTGTGTAAAGTACTGTCACTGCCCGAATGATAGGCGTGTAAGGTACTGTCACTGGGCAAATGACAGGCGTGTAAAGTACTGTCACTGGCCAAATGATAGGCGTGTAAGGTACTGTCACCGGCCAAATGACAGGTGTGTAAAGTACTGTCACTGGCCAAATGATAGGCGTGTAAGGTATTGTCACTGGCCAAATGATAGGCGTGTAAGGTATTGTCATTGGCCAAATGACAGCTGTGTAAAGTACTGTCACTGGCCAAATGATAGGCATGTAATGTACTGTCACTGGCCAAATGACAGGTGTGTAATGTACTGTCACTGGCCAAATGACAGGTGTGTAAAGTACAATCACTGGCCAAATGATAGGCGTGTAATCTATTGTCACTGGCCAAAAGACAGGTGTGTAAAGTACTGTCACTGGGCAAATGATAGGCATGTAATGTACTGTCACTGGCCAAATGATAGGTGTGTAATGTACTGTCACTGGCCAAATGACAGGTGTGTAAAGTACTGCCACTGGCAAGAAAGTTACTCTCTCTGGGCAAATAATAACAAAAGGCACATGTTCCATTTGCGTTACTGTTTACCTCCAATTTTTGTCAGGTTTAAAGAGAAAATTGTTCACTTAAACTTGTGTGAGAAATACTAAGGGAAAAATGGCTCACCTCAGTTATCACTCACCAAGGATTTTCAAACGTTAAGCACTGGTACTGTCACTGGCCAAATAGTAGGCATGTGAGGTACTTCTTTGTCTAAATGATAGGTGTGTAAGGTTTTTGGCGCTACTGGGAAGCCACAATGCTGTCGTGTTGAGTGAGTTAGTGTGACAATAAAAAACGGACTCCTGCCGATTTTTCCCAATGTTAGTGTTTGTTTGTTTCCAAATATCTTTGATCTGTCAATGATTGGTTGGAAGGGCTTCAACAGTTTCGAAGTGCAGTCGAGTATTTTAATTTGTGCAGCTGAAGCAAATGATGTCAATTAGAGAGCCAAAGTTCTTTGAGGGAGCGGACAATGTTTTTTAGGAAAGCCAAGTGTAAACAGCGTTTTAATACTTGCTAAACTGCTAAGATGTTCAGTAAAAGACTGCAATGAAAGGCAAGTGAAGCTTGCAGCACAAGGTTGGTTTTTGTCTTTAAAGAGGTGACTTTTTTTTTTTTAATAAACTCAAACTATTTTGCATCTAATTTGTATTTACTGCAACAATGTTTGCGCCTCGTAGGACTTGCCTTTCCATTTGCTAAGCTTTTAAACATTTTGTTTACTTATGCCAGCGATCCAATCTTTTGTACTCTTTTGTCACGACGTGCTATTTTAAAAATACTTCTTGCGAGACAACGGAATATCTAAGCCACAGTTCCTACCTGTAGGTGGGAGGAATTAAACAAAAAAAACTAAATTTTAAGGTTTTAAACAACATATTTTTTTCAAAATACAATACACTTTATCCGTAAATTATCTTTATAATCATGCTCAATCAAGCTTTGTCAGACCACGTGAAAACTAGATTTTTCAGTTAACGGCGTGTTGGTTTTAAGATGCCTCGTAGTTGTTATAAATTTCGACAGCAAACTGTTTTATTCAAATACTTTTTACTGATTTGAAATTTTTGAAAACTATAATTTCGTAAAAGTAGAAATGCTAATTTTACGCAATTTTCAACCCGTGGTTTTGAACTCGGGCCTTCTGCATTGAAATCGCTAACTCTGACCACTGAGCGATGGTGCCTCCGTCCACGGAGATTCTTATATAGTCTTAAGTTTTTCAAATGGCTGAGAAACTTATGGATCACCGCCATTCTCACATGCTTAGTGTTATAAAACCAAATTCTATTTTTTATTCATATGTTATGTTTTCAACTATTACTATTATTATTTCGTTTGAGTATTCTAAAGTTATTATTAAAAGCAGTTATTACATCCATTATTGGACTGCCTATCTTTGAGCTAAAGTTGTAAAACTGAACCAAGCCAGATCAATGTGTTGGTAACTAGAGTAAAACACTAAGCGTTAGTAGCTGTTAGCTGTTAACTCAGTAGCTGGAGTTAGACCACAGACTGCAGGCTAACATCTGTTACTTTTAAAACATTTTTGTTCTCCTTTCTGTTCAGGTGTCGGAGCGTGAATTAATCCTCGGTGGAACCGACATTGCCGTGACTGAGGAGAACAAAGAGAAGTATGTTGAGCACATGGTGAAGTGGCGCGTTGAGAGGGGCGTATCAGAGCAGATGAGCAGCATTGTTCGAGGGTTTGATGAGGTGACTTGTAGCTCATTAGCAGTAGCAGTAACAGTAGTAGTAATAGCGCTAGTTGTTGTAGTAGCAATAGTTAATACTAATAATGGTAGGTACCGTTGTTAGTAGTTCTAGTAGAAATCCTTGGAACTTTTAAATGCAAATAGTTCACCAAAGTTGTGAGGCAAAATATCAGGAAATTGAAGTTCTGAATTTATCTGAAGGTTGTTCTTGGCCTCAAAATAATTTAAAACTGAATGTAAATAATTATAGTTTTAACCTGGTAATGCGTAATTCGAAATTGTGATAAAAAACTACAGAATAATGTTTTTTAGATTAGGAAATAGTTTCAAAACGGAAAAAGTCAAATGTCAGTTGATTTTCGTATACAGCAATTTTCTCTCAAATCTTAATTGACTTCAAATCTTGAAACCTTAAAATCTCTTGTATGATTTCATGCCAAATTTAGCTCCACTCAGATTTAAACAATTATTCATCAGATCTTTGTTATTTACTGGAAAGAACTTTGTATAAAAGTTAGAAAAAGGCGAATAAAAGTTTATAAAGTATCTGAACGTTTTCGATTAAAAACCATCATCAGGGATAAAATTATCACGCCGAGCATTCTATTTAAAAGATATTAAGGTATTTGAGATTTGAGCCAGACTACGACTGGTGTGCGGTTTTCCAACTTGAAGAAACACTTCGTGACCAATCAGAAAAAAATATTCACTAACATTATCTTTACATTTTTACACTAAAAGTTCCAATTTTTGTTACAAATCACAATATATATTAAATTGCAATACAATACACAGCAGCCACACATGCGCTTATTAAGCGCCTTTTGTACATGTTATGTCTGGAAACAACTTGTAATCCTCTTTCTTCTATTGTTCATAATATGTGATTTAAATGTTATTTTTGGTGTTGTTCCAAGGTAATGGACTCAAGTTTAATCAGCATATTTGATGCACGAGAATTGGAATTGGTTATTTCGGGCACGGCTGATATTGATGTTAAAGACTGGAGAAGAAACACTGAATATCGATCAGGTATCAGTTTTTAAAGACATTATGGAAGTTAATCGGGTTGCAGGTGAGCGTAGTCTAAGCGGTGGTCATCAGGCGTCCTTCTTGCTGTACGACCTTGGATCGATTCCCAGGCACTGCTCGTGGGCAGAGATTTGTCGATCTCAATCTGGCTCCGAGGGTTTTTCCCTGTATACTCGGGTTTTCCTCCTTCTGCAATTTCCACTTTCACACCAAAATCTGTGCCGTCAAGCGATTAAACATTAACCTTTGTCGAGGAAGAATTGGCTACCATTTCCTTCGCGTTCAACGTTAAATAAACTATTTATTGTTATTTGTTGCTTTTTTGCTTGTGTTGTGATAAGACAGACTTGGCAGAGCCTTTTAAGCTTGGATTATGGTATAATCGTTGTAAACGGGTTTGGCGGTCGGAGGTAGTAGCGATATTAATGGCGTTAAAATATTCTGTGCGAAGTAGAATTAGTGTTGGAACAAAGCTTAATTACGATGGTTTGAAGAAACTGAGTATATCCACTTTGCTAGAAGTAATTGAGTTCTCCTGAGAAAAAAAATAATAGTCAGACATATTTTAGGTACTCGTCGACGCAAGTGCTTGCCAATAGTATTTGAAGCTGTTGAGAGTTTGAGAATATTGATGATTAAGTGATGAAAAGTAATGAGGTACAATTGAGAATGGCGCTAGAATTTTGTTATCAGTCTATTCCAATCTAAGTTATATTTGGAGTCTCTCGGCATTTGAAAACGCATTTTAATTCTATAATTTGATGTTTGTAGGTTACCATGACAACCACAAGGTTATAAAATGGTTTTGGAGAACAGTGGCGTCATTCAACAACGAACAGAGACTAAGATTATTGCAGGTCAGCTAATTAACGCAAATTGAACATAATCCAGTGCTGAATTATTACATTCATTTTACTATAATAGTATTACTATGATAATTGTTACATCCATTTTACCGTAAAAGTATTGGAATGATAAGAGGGCTTTGTTTGGAGGCTGACAGAAAGAGGACATACTTAAGTTATTTTGTATGGCAAGGTTATAAAAAGGTTTTAAATTGTATTTAATATGCTATTAAGTAAGGACATAATGTACGTTTAATTGAATATATTGACAAAATGTTTGCGAAAGATAATCTGTGCAGTTGCTTTCGTTTCAATCCGAATTTCATCCTCCCTATTCCTTTGCATTCTGACTCGCAACATTATGTCTAATAAATATTTGTTGTTGCTACTCAATCAGTTTGTAACTGGTACATCAAGCATTCCGTATGAAGGATTTGCTGCTCTCAGAGGAAGTACTGGACCTCGCAAGTTTTGTATCGAGCGTTGGGGTGACTTCTCCAAATTACCACGGTAAGAGAAATATGATTTGAATGACAGCAGTTTTGGCAATCATTGTAATAGTCATGCACTGGGACGTGATCGTGGTTTTGGTATGATCACACGCACTGTCCAGTTCGTGATCATGGTCAAGGATATAGTTAATTTCATGGCCATTGTCATGGTAATATTAAGCTCACATTTACTTTCATGGTTATGATCATGGTCATGGATATTCATATTAAGCTCACACTCACTGCCATTCGTGGTCACGGTAATAATTATTTGATATCTTGGTCAGTGTGGTCGTTGAGGTCAAGGTTGTGACTCGTTAAAATTTTATGGGACAATTAGCGTTAATGTTACAGGTATGGTTTAGCATAGTAGAAATTAATTCGTTGGGCGAACTAATTGCATTCTTTTTTTGTTTCAGGGCACACACATGTTTTAACCGATTAGATCTACCGATTTATCGATCATATGAGGAGCTTCTGGAAAAACTCACCTTTGCCGTGGAGGAAACGGGTACTTTTAGCATCCAGTAAGAAAACGAATCGTGTGCAGTGGTTAAACTCTTTGTTTAGAACCAAAAACAGAATTTTGGCTGCCCCAGATTTCTTCAAAGCTCCGTCAGTGTATATAGTTACCTTACAGAACAAGATACATGCAGCTTCCTATATTGAGTTATACTGCCCGGTACAATGGTCTATATTGAGTTATATTGCCTGGAACACAGTATTGGTTGGAGTTCTAAACAAACAAATGAAGCAGAAACAACCTATAAAAACGATGTTAAACTTGAGTTAAATTTGCGTTGTAAAGCGCGCAAGTTTTGCGAACTTTTAAACAAGTAAAAGGTTGGCGATAAAATTTCTCGGACCATAAAAATTAATCGGCAACTTTACTTGTGGTATTTAGTAATGTAGTATATTTTATGGATTTGAGTTCTGTTTTGATTGTTTTTACTGGAAGAAATCGTGGTGACTTCATATACAATACTGCATGTATATTCGAGCAAGGCAGGTTAAAATTTCCTGTTGGTGTATAATAAACTATGTTTTCCCATATTATTTGTTATTAATCTGCATTTTAAATACTTCATACACTGTAAAAACAAAGGAGTCGTTTTGACTCCTTTAAAAGAGTCGTTTTTGTGACCCCAAAATGACCCTTTTTAAAGGGTCACTTTGACTCTTCCAATACCTCTACTCTTTGAAGAGTCAATTTGACTCTCTTTAGTTTGACACTAGAAAGAGTCGTTTTGACCCTTGCAGGAGTAACCG
>JAOBAY020080974.1:0-10844 GCA_025331085.2 Zoanthus sociatus
TTAAAATTTATATTAATCATTTTAGTCCCCCCGTCATCCCCCCCCCCACTTCCTTCCTGCTGACGGGCTTGTTCATCTAGCTCTGTTCTTATCATATCATTCTAGATGGAATTCACGTTGCACAGAATGCTCATTTAAAAACTGCTTGCTGTTGCTTTTTCATTTTTTTTGTAAGGTGAATCATCATGCATGTTTTAACATAAAATATCACACGCTAGCGAGTTTTTTTGTTCTTATTGCGAGATCTAACGGCCGCCTGGTTAGGCTAGTTAGTAAGGTGCACGAGGGTTGGGTTCGATTCCTCGCCGGACCAATTCTTAGGATTTTAAAATAATTATAAGAAGGTGCTGCCTCTGTTCTTAAATCTGCAACTGGTTAAACTATATTGGCGTCTTCTCGTTAAACGCGGCGTAGGGCCTCAGATACCTCTGTGTTTAGGTGTCTGCCTGTCATCTATAAGGTCTCCGTCCATCTTAGAATTGTCCTGAGTTATTAGGCTTTTGACCAGCTGGAAATGACTTGACACCAAAATAAAGTTATCATTATTCTCATTATTTTAGGAAATGATAGTCTCATCGATGGCGCTTGGAATTATAATTACTTCATGTGGTGGAATGGCATGGGCAACACAACGAGTGTAATAAAATCATTATAGCTGGAACAACCACCATTCGGCGCTGCTTATCTGCAGCTGTTTATAGCTGTAAGCCGATAGCGCATTCAAACTAAACCTCAATTTGTTTGAAGAGCAAATATCTAAGGTTTTGCAATTGCCTTTTGAGTACACAACCAGTTCAGTCTGTAAGACTTTTCAGGTGCAGCAATATTTCTATTTTTTCGCTTTCAAATCATTTATAACCAATTCTTTGCTTTTATCTCCAGTTTTCACTTTACCACAAAGAATCACAAGTTAACCAGAAATAGAAAGTTTATTAGGAACAGATTATTTCAAATAAAACCCTGTCAAACATTTATTAGGTAGCACGCGGTGGGCTTTTTGCTTTGAACTAAACGTGTCACACCAGGCGTGTCACACCAAGCGTGTCACACCAGGTGACTACAGAGCCACTGCATACAGGTCACTACATGATTTAATGATTTTTCAATTTTTTTTTTAATTTTCGATACGATTATTCAAATCTTTTAAGGTTGTTTTCATTTGTTTCGCAATAACAAAGTCCACAGGTAATAGTCGAAATAAAGCAAATGATGTTGAATGGTTTGCGTAGTGCTTAGATCAGTCAAAGTGAATCTCTGAATATCTATAAGCCCAAGTATACGAACACAACAAATACGAAGCAATACAATACAAATGTTCTTTGAAGTTTCCTTTGTTTCTTTGAACGAGACAAAACATCGATATCAATGAATATACATCAAGATGCGTGCAAATAAATCAAGTCCCATAAATAAATCAAGTTTCACGTTGGAATACACGAAGTACCACCTATGCAAAAAGTGGCAGCGCAACTGAAGTCAACAGGACAAAAACTGCTTTTAATGTCTGTGCAAAATGTCGCATTTGTTGCCAACTCTGGAGCAATTTTTTCAAGAATATACGGTGATTGTCAAGGAAACAAGTGAGAAGAATAAATGAACATTAGAGTGGAAAGCCCTGCTGTACGCCTCCGTGAGCACAAAAGAACTCCTGGTGTGATTTTAAGTATAGAAAAATAAATAAATAAAAAAAAAGAAAATTCACATCCCACAAGCACAGATTTTAAGCCGGATAGGGAAGAGCGGTGCCCCAGATGACCAACTTCAAGATATTAATGAACTGATTTGGGTTGTTTGCCGGCTGCAAGCAAAGTACCTATCAACAGCTCTTGAGCCCTGCAACGACGAACTTCGTCACTGCTCCGTCGAATATACAGAACATGCATGTCGACCACAGGTCATCTAGGCACCACTCTCGCCAAGCTAGCCGACTAAAAATCAGGCACCAAGAGTTTTTTCGTACTCATGGAGGCGTACAACAAGACTTTCCGCTCTATTCCGATCATTGTTCTTACTAGCGTCGTGGACAATTTGGCAACAAATGCAATATTTTCCACAGACATTAAAAGCAGTGTTGCTTGTTTTGACGACTTCAGCTGTGTGCCACTTTTTGAATAGGTGGTACTTCGTTTATGCCAACGTGAAACTTGATTTATTTGCACGCATCTTGATGTATATTTGTAAAACAGTTGTCTTATTTGTGCGAATCTTGATGTATATTTATAAAAAGTGACTTAACTTATTAATGCGAGTCTTGATGCATATTTGTAAAACTTGATTTATTTGTGCGAATCTTGATGTATATTTATAAAAAGTGACTTAACTTATTTATGCGAATCTTGATGCATATTTGTAAAACTTGATGTATTTGTGCGAATCTTGATGTATATTTATAAAAAGTGACTTAACTTATTTATGGGAATCTTGATGTATATTTGTAAAACTTGATTTATTCGTGCGAATCTTGATGTATATTTATAAAAAGTGACTTGACTTATTTATGCGAATCTTGATGTATATTTGTAAAACTTGATGTATTTGTGCGAATCTTGATGTATATTTATAAAAAGTGACTTAACTTATTTATGCGAATCCTGATGTATATTTGTAAAACTTGATTTATTTGAACACATCTTGATGTATATTCATTGATCTTGATGTTTTGTCCCTTTCGGAGACTGAGCAAAGTTTCCAGTTTTATCTCCGTTAAGTTTAATCCAACAACCACGCAATCACGAAAGATAAGCGGCCCTCCATGGGAACGTCGCAGTTTGTAATTGTACTTGTGCAAAACTACACAGCATTAAACTTCAGAATTCTCCATCAAACATTTATGGGCAAGCTGTCACAGAAACAAGTCTTGAAAATACTCGTCGAACTCTTCATCCCTAAGCGTAAAAGCAAGAGTTACTGATTAGAATTCAATGTAACTGATTTTACTGCTGATTCTTTCTGTTGGCTAGAACAGATTTCTCGGACTGAATAACTTCTATTTCCCGGGGAAGGAAGGAGGGGGGGGACTCCCATATGGAACAGACGGGGATGCTCGTCGTCGCGCGTAGGGTGTGAATTTTGGATTTTGGTCTCGCTTAGGGTGCTCCGGAAAAAGCGCCAATATTTTAAGCCGCCAAATTTTTATGCCGGGTCAAAATTTGCTTAAGCCACACCCAGATTGGTCTCCATTAGGGATCACAAAAAGCTTGAGCCAAGCCCAGATGATCTCCTTTAGAGGTTAATTTTAAAATTTCCGACGAGCATCCCCGTCTGTTTCTGTAGATTCATAAAGACTGTGTAAATTTCTTAATTGAAATGTTTCTTTGTTGTTCACATGTTTCATATCTTTTCACTTACATTTGTATCTCATTAATATTCATTTTTTCGATTATCTGGACTCTCGATTATCCGGATTATTTACCAAGGTCCCAAAGACTCCAGATAATCGAGGTTTGACTGTAGTAGCATAGTTGTAGCATTTTTGAGCATAAAACTTAAGGATCTTCAGCATTTTCCCTAGGATTTTTGGACAGGCAAAGGGGGGTTCTGACTGCAAGAAGCAAGGACAAGTCAAGGACACAGTGTACTGGTAATCATATTAACTGCACATCACTCGATAAAAACGACACATTCAAGCAACAAATGTTTTTATTATTAATTTCATAGTAATTCTTCTTTACTTATTGATAGGAATTCCCACTTTGAGATCTTACGTTGGGTTAAATCATCAGTTTTAAGCCAGCTAGGTGGCAATGATTTTTCAGTGAATTAAGCCTGGCGGCACACCTGGCCTAAAGCACCTAGTAGTAGGGGAACACTGACCTTCATTTTCCTAGTTAATTAATAGGAATCTTACTTTTTGCTAATAAAATTAATAATCATCTCAAATTGGGACCAACCTTTTTCAAATAACATGCTGCCCTGTTCTTGAGAATGACAGCATATTCACTCTTTGCTTCTTTGGTCTTGTTACTATCATCATTATCATCATCATGTAAAGACAGTGCTTTTGTATAGCATTCAATAGCAGAATCAATGTTCTGGGCTTTGAAATGTGTGTTACCTTCCTCCTTCAGCTGATGAGCATTCATCTTGAAAACAATCATCGTGATAACAAGATTCATAATTAATTATTTGAAATACTCCTTAGATCAGTCTAAGTTTTCCCAAAACTATTAGTCAGAAAGATTTTAATTTGCAAAAGTCCATGTACTGTAGAACAAAGTCAGTAATGAAAATACAAAAAATTCAAAAAAACAATTAAACCTCTTTTTTCATTCATTTCCGAAAGCACAAAAACACAAAAATAGTGTTTCATGGGCATGGGTTTTATTTGTCTTAAAAAATTAATTGCAATAATTGTACACGTGTACAAAATGTAATTTGTACATGAGTCATGCACACCTGTCAAGTCTCCTGGATAAACCACAGGCAACCCAAGCTTAGAGTTCTGTAGTTTATCAGTTGTATCACCTTTAAGACTTATAGTGATTTGTATAAAGTATGAGATAAATTGCACTTTCGAGATTAAAAAAAAAAGCTTAACTGTTTACCTCAATTGCTGTCTCTTTTTTTTGTATTGAGTGCCATAAGAAGTCATTTAGGGAATATCTATAATACTAGGGGAGTACCCACCTTGTTTAATAGCACAGGTCCAGTAATGTGTACAGCTATATTTATGGCAGATTCAATAAGTAATTCTGGCTACAAATATGGCATGTGGCCTTGAAACCAAGCCAACCAAAAGACCCTTAAATCAATACACTTTTTCAGATCTTGGCCTATCTTCCAACTTCTTCACTAGTTCAGACCAATGCTTATCCGCTGGTTTGTTTGGGCTCTATCAAGACTAGAAGTGCAAAAAATTGATATACCTGTTTATCACCAAAACTACTAAAAACCATTCCCTTTTATACAGTATTCCTTTTGGGGCGGCACATACCTATACAGCACTATATAGGGGAGTATCCACCTTGTGAACTTCAATACTGAAGGTCCTGCAAACAGTATATTTATAGTAGATTCAATACTGTAATTCTCGCTGGGATTAAGATTGAGGATTGATCTGGATTTGAAGTAGCTCAATTTAACTGTTGATAATATTTAACAAAACACAATTTAATTTTCTTCTAATTTAACCCTTACCGTTTTCGTTTAAGATAGCGCACCGAGAGTTTGTGATAGCAAAGACCAAAATGCTACAAACTTGAACAGAGGCTAAGAATACTCAGAATCTGACAGCCCATCCGCCATGTTTAAAAACGAGCCCGCGTTTAAAATTTGACTTGTCGACAGCGGAATACTAGCATCGTTCATGCGTGAAAAGTGCGGTTTGTTTACATCATTTTCAAAATGGCAGATGGCAAGAGACGACTTTCTTCGCGGTTTAGCGCGAAGTTTTTACAAAGTTTAGGCGTCGCTGGAAGTCCAAGCTCCGCTTCAAGACTTTTTGCTTCAAAAAGTTTAGTTCGAATTCCACTTCAACGAATTAGATGTGGCAACTGGGACGTAAAAACCGAAGAAAAATGGCTTGAGTATCAACCGACATCAAAAACGTTGCGGTTTGGTTTTCATGATCGTAAAGATGAAGATCACGAGCCCTGTGCGTCGTTTGAGTGCAGAGATGTTAGTGCTGCTGATTTAAGAGTCGATACGAAATTTGGTTGTTTTGATAATATGGTCGGTACACTGACTGTCGAGTGTGGAAGTTTAATTTCTGTCGATACTTTTCATCAAACTAGAAACAGCTTTTCGGTGTACGTTGCAGAACTCACTTTTCACGTTAATTACACAGGTCAAGTACGGGATGTCATTCGTGCTTTGCGTTATTCCATGTTGGAAGATACTGCAACAATTAATGAGAACAACAATGGAATCAGAATGGAAGGGAATAAGATTAAGAACGCTAAAAAAATTAGGGAAGGTTTGCCGGAGTGGGTTCATTGGATTCCAAGAAGGCTTTACACGCCCGGTTTCCGTCAATTTATTGAGACCAGCATTTTAATTTACACCGTTTTATCAATTTTATGGGCACTGTGGCAACTTTACAGGCATGTAGATTTTATGAGGGCCTATGTTCAGCCGATTCTTGATCTGCTTAGGTATAACATTCGTCTACTGGATAAAATGATGCATGTTCTAAATGAAGTTCTGGAGAAGTTTACTGAACGCTGGTTTTCTTATCTTAAACCAGGTTATGTGCTTCTCACATCCCTCATATCGCCGCTTTTAAGTTTAGTTTCACCAATCTGGGTATCGGTATATAGTGCAATGGACATATTTAAATTTACTTTTGGACCATTTTTTCAGTCCATTTATTCTTTCTTTTACTTTTTTTATGTGTTTTTCATCAAGACACCATGCTCTGCCCTGAACCCACTATATGACCTTGTGGTAAAGCTGTGGGCTATTGTAGTTGATCTTGCTGTTTATAGAATGTTCCCAGCTCAATTTGCAGCTCTCAAAAAGTTCAGCATAGCAGTCAAAGGCCTGGTGGAAAGAAGTGTTAATCTAGACCCACTGCGGTCACATTTCTTGCTTATGAGGACAACAGTGATTAACAGCAGCAAGTCATTGGGACTAGGCTTGGTTGCAATGTACAGAAGAGCTGAGTATTTGATCTGGCAACCTGAAAATGTTGATGAAATCGATGTCGAAGAAGATGAAGTTGATGCTGAAGAAGATGAAGTTGATGTTGAAGATGATACATTTGTTTTAGCAGATGGAGACTCTCATTGAAGTGTGGTATATTTAACCCTTAATCTAGTGAATTATCACTACTCAACTTGACAATATTAAAGCCTTGGTCAAACGGCCCATTATAGTCCATGATAGTTGAAGCGCGCGTACTTCCGTTTGACCACCAACTATCATCGACTATCATCATCATTCACTTTGAGCTTGTTCAAATTCTTCATGATAATCGATGATAGTTTTTTTCGTTTGACCGTGGACACGTATGACTATGTGAATGATAGTTGGTGATAGTTGATGATAGTTTTGAGGGAAATAACTATCATCGACTATCCTGCGCCGTTTGACCAAGGCTTAATGACTTTTTGGAAAGAACGAAAAAATTTCCACCTTTAGAGAAACAAAACATTTATTGGCTTTTCTCTTTAAATAGGTTCCGAAGTTACAATGAGTAACCACAATCAGCCCTTAAACTCTTCAAGACAAAGAAAAATATTCACATACTGTAGATTGGGTTTGATGAACTGGTTCTAATATTTGAGTAATTAACAATTATCTTCTGATGTTGAGGTGACTAGTGGTAGATATTTCACATTTATAGGGTATAAAATCCACTATTTCAAATGTTCAGCTGATAAGGCCTTATTCATATATTTATAGCTGCAATGATTTTAGCATTCTTTTGTCCTCATTCAAATTAGCAACTAGCCTCATTCTTGAATTAAACTTTCAAAAAAATTTGTTACCCAAAACGAAGGCATTTAGGCTAATTTGAATGTAGGCAAAGAATGTACAATCGCTATATTTATGAATAAGGTCTATAATTAACATTTATCCCCTGATGTTGAGGTCACTAGTGGCAGATATTTACTGAAACGCAAATAACTATTCCTAGGCACCGACACTGAGGGGGATAGTTTTGTTTCGTTTTAAGCTAGTAGGTGAATAATACCACTTTTCAAAATAACACAATAAGTCTTCCGCAATCTTGCTCACACCTAAGCAATCAAAACTTAGGCCCTGGTCAAACGGAGTTGCAAGTAGATGCAAGTTCACAACTTGCGTCTACTTGCGACTCCGTTTGGCCAGGCCTTGCGTACACTTGGTTGACTTGCGATGACTTGCGCTCACTTTGGTCGAGATCAAATTTTCCTGCAAGTCGACGCAAGTTTTTCACCGTTTGGCCACCCAACCCAAGTCAACGCAAGTTGGTTGACGTCAGTTCGTTGTTATAGCAACCTATAAGCTAATGAAATGGGTTTTTTTTGCGACTTGCGTGTACTTGCGAGGGAACTTGCAAGTCCGTTTGGCCACCCAACGCAAGTCTCTACGCAAGTTCAACTTGTGGCTAGTTGCGACTACTTGCGAGTCCGTTTGATCAGGGCCTTAGGTTTTAGGGGTTAGACACTAGACGAGTTAGGTTTGAGTGCAGATTTTCCTCAACAACGAGCTGTAGAAAATATTCAATATTATTTATTATGATTAATACTATAATACTGCGTAACCTGTATTCATGTGCAACCTTCATTCACTGTAAAAAAGTCCACTTACGCAATTCAGGTCAAAATTGATCACGCGATTTTTGTTATCTATTAATAACCGTCATGATCATAGTGATTGATTTGGTTAACCTTTTTGCTTAGCCCTTTGCTTGCAAATGGCCGAGTCTTCAATAAATTCAAACCACTGAATATATGAACCAAATGATTTTTATTTGTAAGTTTTTACTTCAGCGAAAGAGAATCAAGAGATCGCACAGTTTCGATTTTTTGTACATCACTTTGTGACGTTTTTGTTCGGTTTTTCCGAGTTAATACTTTAATTTGAATTCAGCTCTTTGCTAGATTTACTGAATACCGGATTTGTAATCATTAAAACATTCATTTATTTTGTGATGGCGAATACTGGAAGGGAAAACATGCAGATTCTTGACTTCTTTTTTCATAAAATGGCGATATTTACCTGATGAAGAACCCTTCTGTTACGTCGACGTGTGAAAACACTTCATCTACTCGTTGAGTTCTTCTAGTGATTAGTGACTTTCATTTCGTGCAACGCGAAATTGTTTATAAGAACTCGGCTTTCGTCTCGTGCTTTGTTAAAATTAATCGAGTTCAATGTGTCACTAGCGCGAGCGTGCATTTCTAAACAAACCACTCACATCAGTCACTAATCCTTATTATAGTGCGTGTGTCTATTTGTAAACAAACCACTCACATCAGTCTCTAACCCTTATTATACAGTACGTGCGTGTGTTTGTAAACAAACCACTCACATCAATCTCTAACCCTTATTATAGTACGTATGTGTATTTGTAAACAGATCACTCACATCAGTCTCTAACCCTTATTAGTAAAAAGCTACTAGTATACTAATGCAAATGCCGTAATCTGATTGGCTGAGCTACTCGTATACTATCAGCCATTAGAGTGCAGTGGGTGAAGGTCGTGTTCAAAAATGGCGACGTCTTCGCGCTTTGCGAAGTTTCACGGGAAGATTTGGAACTTTTTCTGGAAAATTAAGTTCCTGGGAAGACTAGGCAAGTAACAAAGTATGAAATGAAAATTTTTAACGGTAAGAAGTTTAATATTGATACAAATTAATGATATTTACTTGACAGTTTCAATGCATCAAATCAGAAACAAGAAACATTTTCCTGATTCCTCATTAAACTTCAATGGCTTTTTTGCTTTAGAATGGTTTGAAAATTAAAACAAATTTACCTGTGCAATCGAAGAGTAGTCGAAAACAGTTGAATGAATTATTTCTGATAACAAAACATTGGCACCGTGGACAAAATTCTACCCTGCATGTCTATGACAGTTACAGAGTGTAAAAATGTATTTTCATTTCGAGCAATCTTAGAAGAAACGAAGAAAAAAGCAGAATTGATGAAGAGGGCGAAAATTATGGAAAAGATTTGGAGAAAGTGAGATTGTTTGCCGAACGGCGTCCAACTCATAGAAAGACGACAAGAGAAACACAATCAGGATTCTACTTCAAGATAGTTTTTTTTTAATCCGTTTTTACCTTTATAAATAATACTTCAAAATACTCTTTATTCAGCGAAAATATTAGTTGTAGCTTCAAAAGCGGTTTCCAGTGGCAGTGAATGTTGGTATAAACTTGGACATTTTAATGCCGGCGATTTGCAAATGGTCAAGACGGACAAGTTAAAGTCGTCAAAAGTAAAGGTTTTGATTGTTAATCATAGAGGTCATGTTGTAGTTCGCATTCCCAAAAATTAACAAAATGCGTCGTTCATGATAAATTAAATATTATCTTCGCAAATAAGAAAGCCGCAGCGAGAGCATCTTTTAAATTACCCTGAACTCGAAAAAGAGACACCAAGCTGCTTCGAAAAGAAATTAAATGTGTCGAAAGAGTTTAAAAATTATTAAAAGTTCTTAAAACTGAACCTTATGTTCTGGTTCCATTTTCCAACATAATTCTTGCACAATATTCAATTGCCGCTTGGAATACAACTGTTTCAGGTGCTTGTGGCGTTGACAAAAGCAACGAGAAAGCAAATCCGATTGCCCTTGTAACATCTTGCGAAAAATAGTAACGCTACAATGTTAACAGTCGCGTACCTTGCATCCGCTATCTTTATGCATGGTAGTATAAAGTTTGTAGACTTCAAGCGACATAATCATTTATCAATTTGCATGTTGCCAGATAAGACCGTGTTTCTTCAAGAAAGGATAAAAAAAAGTTAACAGCAATGTCCTCCTTTCTCTTTGGGAATAAAATAGAAGAGCAGAACAAGTCAACTGTTAGGTTTCTCAAAGCAATCCAAACAGATAAATTGCTTCCGTCAGAATACTCAAAGAGAATTGACGTAGGGGTCAAAAGAGACATCGTTGAAGCTAGGATGAAAAGCTATCCAGAATACCGGGAAGACGTAATCAAAATGTTATCAGAATATTGAAAAACCCATGCCAGGATCCGATCACCATCAATGCTAAAATGGTGACAGATGATACAGTGACTTTGTAAATATTTAAATAAACTCGACATTTGCTTTCTTCAAACAGGAAAAACAAGAAAAAATGAGTTTGAACTTTGTCAAGAAAGTTTCGAGGAAGTATACAAAGTGGACGGGTATGTCTTGATACCACAGAGATTTTCAGGCAATGGGAATTTACTTCGTCTGAGTA
>JAOBAY020080985.1:0-10844 GCA_025331085.2 Zoanthus sociatus
GAAAGAGAGGAGAAAGTGTACAACACATAATAAGTGAATGTGAGCAATAAGCTCAAAAAGTAGTGCTTTACAAACAATTACAGAGCTGACAGTTGAGAGACTCACAAATATTTATATATTAATAATGCTCTCAGTAGAATTAGAAGAGACAGTCCACACAACATCGGGATCACCATCCTAATCTTTACGATAGATGTATGTGGGTTCTGATAGAGGCGGGAGACTTGGCCTACAATTTAATGTCCTTATCCAAGAAGACGCGAAGGTCTAACCATTTGCTGATGTTATAAGAAAGGAAGCACCTTCTCAATTATTTTAAGACCCTGAGTGTTGGTTTGGCCGGGAATCTAACAGAGCCTCCCGCATGGTAGTGAGGACGGATGCTGTTTTTTATATACATTATATCAATTCCATTTCCTTGTAAAATATGGTAGCGAGGTATGTTCTATATAGGTACGTAAATTGAACAGATATGTGGGCTGGACTCGGACTCTTAAGTAATAAATAACTACTAAATTCTGCTTTTGATGTCATGGAACAACATGGTATAGTTATCAGCTTTCCATCAATTGCTCGGTCAAGATGAATTCGGAAGTGATTTTTCAAAACTTGCAACTCAAATTACAGCTGAAGAAAAATCAGAGTAAGGACATTTTATACTACAAAACCTCACAACTAATAAATACAATTTAACTAAGTTTTTTTTAGATGCTTTCATTTGAAACGTTTATAATCTTTGAAACAAATAACGTAAGATAAACTGAAGTAAAAGTAAGATAAACTGATATTTCTTGATAAAAAGGAATTGGTTTTCATAGGTCTGGCCATCGCATCTTTGAAATTGAATAAAATCAATGAACGGGGATAAAAATGCCAAACTGAACCTGTGTGATTGATAGTGACATTTCTTTTTACTTGTATAGGTAGTAGAACTGAAGTAAAACAACTTTAATGACATGGAAGACGCTCTCTAATAAAGTGAATGCAATGGTTTTGAAAATCTAAAAAATGTGAGGGTTCAACTGCCATCAGAATTTACATGACATTTCAGTAAAGAAAACTGTGATTCTTGAATTAATTACAGTCAAGAATCAGTCTGTTTTATCCTGAATTTTGTTCAATTTTATATCGAGTCTCGTGGCCTAATCTCGGAATGGACTGACCTCAAATCTCACATTATTTTAAAAAAATATATATTTTACCCAAATCTTTTTTTATTACTGTATTCAATATTTTTAGGTATCATTTCGTGCAAAGACAGACCACGCCTAAAATCCTAAAATATTTTTATCTTGTTAGCCAAAACAAAAGTACACGCACAACTACCTCTTCAAACTAACCTTCAGTTTTTACCACCCACGCTTGTGAGGTGGCCAGTGACACAACAGCTTATATAATCTGAATGGCAACAGCGTTATCAAAATTTGTTTTATCAAAGAAACCTCACTTGTAAAATAGAAGCGTTGAGGGACAATTTGACACAGCTGCTGATAAACTATAATCGCTGCAAGATTGATTGATTAATGTTTTGCTTCAAAAACTATTTTTCATATTCGTATTCCGGATTTGTCAAACCGTCAGAAACGTTTACACTTAAAGTTTAGCAAAGTATCAATTTCCGTACTATTATGTGCTGTCTTCATCACACCCATAGTATTTAACAGTATATTTGCAGCCTACTGCATTCTCTGTCTCTGTTGAAACTCAAGATTTGAATCAAGAAAAACTGAAGGGTTTTAGTTTTTTTTTGTTATATACAATTCAGAAAATACATGCAGAGTTTGATGATCGTGCGTAAGATATAGACTGATTATGGACAACTGTTCTCATTCTTAAGTAACGCAACTTCAAGTAGGAGTAACGAATGGTCCTTTAAAAAGTTTGAGTCTCGCAAAATTGTTGTAGAATTTTGTGAGTCTCGTAATCTCGTTTTTTTTTTGTAGTTACGTGCGACTTGCGGTCTCAATTTTTGCAAGGGTTAGGAAGTCTCGTGGTCGTGCATGATATTCTCGTACTTGGCAGTTTGAAGATTTGATACCTCGCACAGATTCATTCTATCAGCTTTATTAACTTTTATTATACAACTCAAGGCTCTTATACAAGTGCACGTTCGTTTAACTCTAACTTTCGTACAAAAGCTTCCAAAAATTTCGGGGATCTAAAAGTCTCGTGCTCGCATTTAAATTACTTAGAAGTCTCGGTCTCGCAACGTAAAAGGTTAAAATGCCTCGGGCTCGCAAAGCAAAAACACAAGTCTCGACGTCTCGCGTTCACCATTCGACACCCTTTCAAGTACAAATATATTTACATTTAATGATGTTGGTACACATCCAACAACATCCAATTTTCTCTCAAGCTATGGAATCAAATTCATTTGTTAAGCACTGTCAACAGCACTATAAAAGAAGGTCATTTTATGTTTTAAAAATGTATTCTTACCAAAGATTCCCAACAAGCCAGGCAGAAAAGTTGTTTTTTTAGTTCTTCACACTGTTTTTAAATTTCGATTTGCTAAGTTAAAAACAGCACTAACGCGTCTAGTTGAAATTGCAGCTAAGCAATACGATGTGAATCTTAAAACAGATAAGAAAAAGTATTGAATAAAAACTTGTCCAATAATCTGAGAGGAACTGAACTTGATGAAGGCAAGAACAAAGTGATAAAGTCAAAGAAGAACAAGTTAATAAGCTAAACTCAAGAACAAGTCAATAAGCTATTTAAAGGAATTCCCTAAGTTTTGAGACTTTAAACAACCAGTTTAAGCTATTTATATTTTAATGCCAATGGCCATATGGTTTTAGCACCGAGTTATGTCTAATTTTCTGATTCGCATCTGGTCTTTCACTCTGATTACTGAAACTTTGCCATTATAAATTAAATGAAGCGGTTTACCGAAGATATAAACATGTATTTCCCAAAATAACATTTTTTAAGATGTGAAAGGTAATTGTGTTATCAGGGTGTCTTCGTGGGTTTTTTTTTGTCTTCATTTTCTGTACCATGGCAGTATGGAATGTTCAATGAATATATACTTTATTGATTTTGAATAATTTGTTTTAGATTTTGATGGTGAAAGGCCTCGACAAACTGTTTTTGTAATCCAAACAGTTTGTTGTTTTGCAGGAAGTGATCCAAAAATTTTATTTATCTTCGATGTTTTACTCCAGTTGAGGGTTCAACCCTCATAAACCAAATAAATTCTTTTAGCACAGAACACAGACATAAGAAAATGAAAAAAAAATAAACCTACCATAATTACAAGGTTGCAATGGGAGATCAGGTACTTGTTAGCTTTGATAAATCCGCTAGTTTTTCACAAAAGTTAGTCGTTTTCAACAACCACCCCGTGTATCATGATACTGAAGCAAATCGGTGCCAACTGTAACTGTCAGTTAGACACTCATGCAATTAGCCCAGATGACGTCATGAGTATAAAAAAGTGTGCTGTCAGGCGGTACCGATTGAATGAGAGGGGTACGGAGCCATTTTTTTAAAAAAAACAACACAGGTTAAAAAAATTTCTACCATGAGTAAGCGAGTATGCACCCTCCGCGATTCACTGAAGTGAAAAGCTTTTCGTTAGTGAGCTAAATTTCGTGAGTAGTATATCAATAAATCGTACGTAGCGACTTTAGTTTCACCCTTTTTGGGTTTCTTCTTTTAGCTGGCTGTTTATTCACGCTCTACACAGTAATTGATAACTCCCAAAGAGGAAAAAAAACAGCTGTCTACGATTGAAATTGCTTGCTTAATCCGAGCTCTTATTCACTATTGGCTCACTGACAAATTAATTTCAACGTAATTTTTCAGCTATTCATTTAATATACTAGTATAACTCATGTTTTACATTCCGTGGCTGTAATTGTTTCTGATCCTACGTGATACAATTTTAAATTTCGTGAGCGGCTTCTAAAAAGTGTAGAGCCTAGAGGACCCATTCAATACCCCTATCCCAAGAGGAAGCAGTTGCTTTAGCTTTAGATCTGTCTCCCGAACTTGGCGGTTGTATACGTCAACACTTGAAAACTTATTTATCGATATCACCAAGTTGATTCAGAAAGGGAAAGGAAATTCTTTTTTGGTATTTCAAACTATGCATTTTAGCTTCGCTGCTGATACAAAGAAAGCGGAAGTTTATTCATGCAGTTCAAAACAGATCACATGACATGGACATCTTGGGGGGGCTAAGGTCAAGAAAGATAATCTTAGCCTCTAGCTACCTTTAATCAGCATAAAACTAGAAGAAAATTGGGGAATAACACAATAGAAGCAATAAAAAGTCTGATTTCGTTTATGTCTGAACTTGGAAGTTGAACCGAGTGCGGCAAGCACGGTATGCCGTTGCTCTGCGTTCCAAAGTCATTAGACAAATCCAGCTTAACATATTTGTAATAATAAGTTAAGAAAGAACAAAAAGAGAACTGTCATATGGATGTAAGTAATCATGATATACAAATCACTGAAATTGTACCTACCGCCGTGTCCGAGTGCAACACAGCAGCCTCAATCAGTCAATGACTTTGCCGCCTTACCTCGCTGATTCATCAAAAGAAACAAAGAAAGTAAATTTACGAATATAAGTTTAGGTATACAGTTACGCTATTTTTTTATAAGAACAATGATGCATGTATGTTTCGGTAGTACTGTACTAAATGGAAGCAAATGGCCTTCTGAAGTTGTGCCTGTCAACAGCTCTCAAAAGCATTCAACACATTAGTGGTACAGTCTTTCTCTAAAAGAGTCTATTGCCGAATGATTTTGTCTTTCAGCGATTACAGCATGAAGAAAGAATGTAACCTTGTCAACACCTTGTTATCCTTGATGACATAAAACATTTATTTTCCTGTTCTATTCGTGTTCATCTGATTTTAAAATATCGGGTATCAGTTTACTTTTTTGCTTTTATAAAACTAAAAGCCTAATTTGACACTTTAAAAAGCATGATTCAAAGAATTTATGTCTATTAAGATTTTGAGCATCTCCAAATAGAAAACAGTACGTGTATTTTTTAATGTGCCTCCTTACTGGGATGGAACCCTAACATAAGCTGACAACGTAACAACTATTTTAATTAATTCACAGGCTGAAGCTATTTCATAAAAAGATTTTATTCTGCTTTTCTGTGGTTCTACAAACTTTATTAATATTCTACCAAAAATATAATTAAGTTCCACGAAAACAATATAAAGAGGAAATCAAACTTTTTACCCAAATAAATGCTCACGGAATTTTGATATTTTACAGCAGAATTTCCACTTTTGGTCGTGGAATTGGACAGAAAAATGCCGCTGAATTTTATTTTTTTCGCCGTGGAATTCCAGAGTGCCTGTCTATACAGCATATGATCTTGATGTCATGATCTTAGCTTCATGATGGCATATTTTTATTTAGCAAAAGGGAGAGAGAAAATCTTTCATATAGAACTAGTGCAATTTGCTCTTTTGCTAGTTTTAACTTTATCAGAATCATTTCTACAACCTTACCTCTTGTGCTGCACTTCTCTCTGATGGTACATGTTGCAGTGTATAAACCGGCAGCAGGCAACACAGTGGTGCTTCAGACATACTGTCAAAGCAGGTGGTCAAATGCCAAACCAATCAATCAGTGCAGTTTTGATCCGGGTTTCTCCCCGTAAATGAGGGTAGTGGGATTTACCCCACTCTGCCAGCAATCTCTCCTACTCCCACTATCCATCTTGCTTGATTCAAATTGTCAAATGCCAAATAAGATTGTTTATAAAAAGTAGAAGTGAAAGTGCTTTATGTCACTATAAAAACTATAATATTATTTCATTCTACTTTTGCCAATATATAGCCCATTATAAAATGTACATGTTCCACTTAAAGAGGGGCTGCAGCCCAACTGGCTCCTTCCCTAAATCTACATCTGTGACTGTAAATGCACCCTTCAGTGTGGGGCAGTTTGAGTTAGTTTGTTAGTTTGTGTCATAAGTTTGTTTTTTATTCCCCAAATTGTAATTGTTCAAATTTTTACTGAGATCAGTCAAAGGGAATATGAGGGTTTTTTCAGAAGTTGGTTGGTGCAGTTGGTAAGATCTCTGCTTTCCAACCACAAGGTCCCTAGTTGGATCCCAACAGTTTGCTGAGATTCAAATATTTGTGTGACCTTCTTTTCCGCCTAAGCCAACTCAACTTTCCATCCTTCCGGGGTAGGTGAATGAGTACCAGCATTTGCTAGGAGCTAACCTGCGATGTATTAGTGCCCCGTCCAGGGGGAGTCAAAGATTCTCTTCCGCTTAACACTACAGAAACCGGAGATAAGTGCCGGCTCCATTTGCCACTAGGCTCGTAAAGGATTTAACTTAGGTTTTTGGCAGGGTTTGTTTGTTATCGACATAACTTAAAAGCTTATGGACAGATTTTGATGATAATTCCGGAAATGATACAAAGAAGAACTGATTCAGTTTTGAGGGTGCTGCGGATAGCAGTACTTCTGGATCCAGAAATTTTTTAAAGAAGTCTTTAGCATTGCAAGATAGGGATATTTTAAACGTATTTATATCAAATATGTTATAATAATTGCTTTTTAAAAAACTAATGTTAAAAATTTTAGGCTAGAAAAGTTTAAAATATGTAAACTCTTAAAACGTTTTTGACCGTGTTTACATATTTTAAACTTTTCTAACCTAAAATTTTTAACATTATATCAAGTAATTCCATAATAAATAATAGGACTGACTAATTCAGACAATAGGTCATTAGATTGTGTGAAAGATATAAATAGTTCTTCTTTGCATATATTGAGAAACTGACAGCTTACAATTTAACTAGTAATTTTATAATTACTGTTTCCATATTTTCATGTAGACCTAAACGTATTTTGTTTTCCACAACACTGAATTGTCACGTTCAGTCACTTAACTTTGAACAATCAATTCTGACATCAATGTTGCAGATTGATATATTATTTTACAATAAAATTTGTGTATAAAATAAAGATACGACTACATTGTTACCCCAGGGGAATACTCGCCCACATGAGGTATACAGGTACATGCTGCCCTATAGGGTATGGTTTTCCAGAGTTTTCTAGAGTCTGGGATAGGGTATCCTATTTACCTGAGGTCTGTGATAGGGTGTCTGATTAGGCATGAGTTAGGGAACTAATTGTCTGGGATAGGGTACAGTTCCTGGTTTTGATAGAGTTATGATAAGATCTATGGCATTAACAAAATGACCAGCACAGATGTGACGCCAGTCTTATAAGCACGCTAATGGAAATGTTACGGCTAGGCAGCTTTTAACACATAATGTCTTAGGGGTATGGTATGATTTTTGTCCTAAAGGTGTGGGTTAGGGTATCAATTTTTAACATTCATAGGTCAGGGTTAGGGTCAGGGTTTTTAACTTTGGGCAGCACACCCCTACCCTAAAACTATTAGAGTCCTTCCCCCCATCCTCCGGGATTGTTGCATACGAGTCACAATATTCTGGGTGGGGTCTGTGCTGTTTGAGTGCTTTTTTAGTTTTTAACTGGGAAGACTACAATGTGAAGACTGAAACCTGTAATTCAGGCAATAGAGAGACTGGTAGGAGACCAAGCACAAAACACTTTGGTCAGCCAATCAGGATAATGAGAAATAAATACAAAATCCTTTTTGCAGTCTGCTCCATCACCTTTACACAAAGACTTGCAGGCTGTTATTGAAATGCTGCTGTCTTTTCAGTGTAAAACAAAAAATAAGTAGATTTGATTTTTTATTCATTTCCGTGATGAGTAATGTTTTTAAAGGTTCGTCACAATATATTCTCTTTTTAGGGCATTACTATGGACAGTGGAAAACTGGTGTCCGTTGTGGCTATGGGCTTCGAAGTGGTGTTTGCAAGAGAGATGAAACAACAAAGTTACCCCATTATGCTCGGACTATTTCTCGTCAGTCTGTTGAATCAATTAAACTTAACGGTTCAATACTTGATAGTAAACTTGCTAAACCAAGCTGTAAAAAGCTTAGCTCTTCAAGTGACAGTAAGCCCCAGACCTCTTACAGTGCTAGTCACCAGGACGGCGAAACTGTGGGTCAGACTGGATCATCAGCAAGTTCTGTTAGTGGCTCATCAAAACATTCATCAGTTGTTTCTGATGTTACAGACAGTGGTAATGCTGGCATACAGCAAGTGACTTTCAAAACAATAAAAGAGGTATACTGGGGCGAGTGGAAGGCAGATAAAAGGCATGGTTATGGTGTTGTCGAATGTTCTGATCACTACAATTATACTGGGCAGTGGCATGAAAACATGCGACATGGTTTTGGAGTTGCAGTCCTTCCTGATGGTACAAAGTTTGAAGGAGAGTGGGAGAATGACATTCTTGTCAACGATATTCGAAAAAAGGGTGCTCTTATTAGCTGTGTGACTCGTTTGAGACAGCGGCTTCGTTTAGCATGCGAGGCTGCACAGCAAGCAAAAGAGATGGCGACACAAAAATCAGACATGGCACTCTCCCGGGCAACAGCTGCAAGAGATCGAGCAACGGATGCTGACACAGCCGCTGAACATGCCAGAGAAGCTGCTGTTATTGCCAGAAAGAGAGCACAAAAGCTTATATCAGAGCTCTCGCCCAGCGAAGCTGCAGAGTCGGAGCATGTGTCAACACATCTTGCACCACCTTGAATATGCAGGTAAAGAAAACCATGGTTGACTTACCTCGATGCATTTATTTGCATGACTCCTGTTAGGTGGCACTTACCAAGTCTGGTTCCAAGATGAAACCCAATTAGAAGTTGCTGAAAGCAGCTTACGCGTTGCAGATTTTGGTATCTGGAATGAAGCAGTTCAGTTTACCGTGACAACTATGCCATCGAACCAAGAACCTTGTTCGTTACATTCAACTGATCTACAGTCAGTAACTCAGGCTGAAGTTACAGAAATTTGAACAAAATAATTTTTTAGAACTGTAAATTTACAATTTTTTAGTATTTAGTTTGCTCATTTTATATGCTGAAATCAGTTTGAAATTTAGTAGAAAAAGTTACAAGAATTAAGTCGCAGTCTCAGTAGAGACAATTGAAAAATGCTTTTTTGCATTCTATACAAGGTATATATCTGAGAAATAACAAACGCTATACTGTCATTGTTAAAGGATGAAATAATATAGATTTTGATTGTGTAATTACATAGCAACCAATTTAAATTTTATCTATGAGGATTTTAAAATGCTTAATGGGAATATTTGAATTTATTTTCTCTTGGGAGAACCTAGAAAATTCCAGTAAAAAGGTTTAATCGCTGAAAAAGCTTGTGGGTTTTAGAGATGCACGAAGTCTCGTAAGGTGTATTTACGTCAAATGAAGAACTTTGTAGAAGAATTTAAAAGGCTGTGTGAACTTATCATTATTTTGGCTTTTTTAATATCTGATAGTGAATTTCAAAAAATAATTTTTTCTACTATAAATAAATTATCTTGAGATTCAAGTATTCTTTTTTTGAATGAAATGAAATGGCAAATAGTCAATTTGAAAATGATGAATCTTCTCTAATGTAACTACAGAGAGATCTTTACTTGTTACAAATTTTGAACAACTAAAACATATATTGTAATTGTTACGAAACTAAAAAACAACGAATGTGAATAAAAGATTGCTTCCGATTTCTTTAAAAGTTGGATGAATCTAATTCTGTAAAAACTTTTTCTGAAACTTCAAGATGAGTTTCTACCTTTTATTTTGCACCAACTTAAAAAATAATCTGCACACTCTAAGCTACATATAAACTAAACTGTGAGTAGAAAAGTGCGTAGCCGGGAGCTCAGCCAGCCTTACGAAAAGATATTACTTACGAAAACATATTACTTACCTATACTAGGGGTAAGCAGAGCTTAGAAAGTGCGGGCGGGAAACTGAAAAAGTATTATTATTTGAGAAAAACATACAACACCCTTTGTTAAAATTTTTAGGTTTTTAAAAAACAAGATTTTTCGTGCTAACCGCAAGCCCCCAAAATAATCGTTTTTATCACTGCTGATAGCATATAAAAATCTATTTTAACACCAAAGTATATCTTCACAAAGCGCAATTCAGTAGTTAAGTCATTTCCTGTTTTGCTCATATGTCACTTAAAATATAAATCGCTGTGTTGTTGTAATTTTGTAAATTCCCAGAAGAAGGTTGCTTTATACAGCTGAAAGGCGTCGGGAAAATACAATAATTTACAAAATCTCAAGTCTGTGCGCTGTATACTGGTTTATATCTATAGAAATATTGTTTTAAAAACAATCTATACTCCACTTGGAGATAAGCAACTGCAGAGTTATCGTGTATAACAATCTGTCAAGCAAGTTCTTATCAAGTCGTCAAGCGATGTTGTCAAAACATTCCATTCATACCAGTGGAAGACGAAAAAAAGTCTCTCTAAAGCCAAGCTGTTTATATTCATATGGCGCATGCGCGATATATCCCGCTGACAGTTGAACAGATTAGTTTTGCGTGCTCCCTTTGGTCGCCCGCAATTATAATTATTCTTCTAGCTTCTCATGTAATCTGTGTTATTCTCCGATCTGGCTGTGGATCTTTGTGTCTTTCCAAATATTATGTACTGGTCAATATTCAATTATTTATTGTAACTTTATTATATTTTTAATGTTTGTACGTTGATGTCAAGCCACTGCTTGCCTCAAATAGCTGTAGCTAACTGTGAGCAGTGGTATGTCATTTCTTGTATGTTTGAAACTTGATACTAATTCAATACCGAAACAGTGTCAGTGTGTTTCTTAAGGCGGTACACCGGTAAATTGTACCGACATTCCCTGACGGCTGTACTGTCCTTGCCCAAAGGAATCTTTTTAAAGTCACTAGACACAAAACTTTTTTTTCATCACAGTAAGTTATC
>JAOBAY020080994.1:0-10844 GCA_025331085.2 Zoanthus sociatus
GTTGGTGTTGTGGGAATAGGCCACGTCCAAGGAATTGTTGAGAATTGGGAGAAAGATATTGATATACAAGAACTTCTGAAGTAAGTGAATGGTTTTATATTGTGCTACTGTAGTTGAAATAATAGGGCCTTTCTGTGCGTACCGGAGGAAGTGCTTCTTGATTGGTTGAGGGTCGGGGTAAGCTTCACTTTAGTATTTTTTATTGGTTAAAACTGAATTTACGTAATCTGTGTTACTATGCCTGTGGTACGTACAGAAGGAGCCAGTTAATGTTTACTGTTTTCTGTCGAGTTTGTGGTTTACGGCTGGAATCAAGCTCGTGAATCTTTATAGTTTTGAGAATTTCAAATGATAACTTATCCACTAAACCCAGAATTTGTAGTCTTGCTAGTCTCTACTAAAACGTCCTCCAGTTTTGTTTACTTGGAAAATTTTTTACCTTCCCCTCTTGTGCTTCCCTTGAGGGACCCACCTTAGTCTCACTCATTACATGACCCAGCCATCTCAACCTTCTTCTCTTCACATGCAATTTTGGTTTTAAGTTACAGCATATGAGTACGCGGGCCTTCAATCCCGATTTTTTTTGGCTAAAAGGTGGTCCTATAAGCAACAGACTCTTTCGGATGTGTCTAGTTTCTTGCAGAGCTCTTTCGTCATGCATCCTCCACCATTCTGATCCGTAGAGCAACACATGTAGAATCTGTTGCATGCACTTCAGTTTATTGCTAATTAAATTGATCCATTGACTGTGAATTTGTCATTGCGATAGTTAATTCCTGCAAACACAATAGAGTCAAAGATCGAGAACTGAGACTTTTATAGCAAAATTTTCACGAGTGCCTTGTTGCGTGTGAATTCTAAGCTGTGCCTGAAGTTGTAGAACGAACCTAAAACGGTTGCTTGTGCATTTAGGGAGGCCAAATATGCCATATATAGTACCGTAATGCGAATCATAAATTCTTTAACTATAAAATCTGGCAACGTTTCGACGTCGGCAAACGTCATTTTCAAGTCATCAGGGATCTTTAACAACGAGGTCGCCGAGGCCGACGACAAAGACCAGTGGTAAATACAATAACTGCACATTGGAATGCATCGAGTTCGGCACCTGCACGCAACTTTTGATAAATTTAGAACGTGAACAGACCTTTTTGTAGTTCTCAGGAGTGAAAGGACGTGACATCAGATACGTTCTTAGTATTGGTTTAGCTTCATGGTGAAACATTTCGGGATGCGTTCGCTTGGGTCTATTCCGGAATAGGAATACATTTTGGAATAATCTGGATTTTGTGGATTTTAATTTACCAAACGAACAGTTATTCCAAGTAATCCATGTATTCTTAAGTGCGCGCGGTAATTTTCACTTCAGGCCAGCAGATTCTGTATCTCAGGAGTAGGCAGTACAGCTGGTTCAGCATTTTCTTTGCTGTCGAGCCGGTTTTCCACCATTTTTGATGTTGTTGTTGTTGCTTGTCAGGTTGGTGTGTGTGACGACACTATTCCGGATTATTCGGGCTATTCTGGTATCAGGAGCAGAATGAGCGGAAGAGTATTCCAAGTAATCCGGAATCAGAACAGTTCCCAAACGAACGACTCTTCCAAAAAATCCATGTTTTCCTATTCCAGAATTGGCCCAAGCGAACGCACCCTTAAATCGTTTTCTGGTCACAAAGTTTAAGGCGGACAAAACAAAACCCTTATGAACCGTACCAAGAAGTAAAGAGTAAACCAGAAATGTTATTACTCTGAACCATCGTCGTTCACGTTCCCGTCCTCGTTGGTAAGGGTCCCTCGAGAAGCAAAACAAAGTTTATACAGGTGTACTGAATACATTTTAAGTTTGGCTGAAATGCACTAAACAACGAACACAAAAACAAAACAATTTTTTAGTTAAATTGTTTATTAAGAATCTTCTTATTCAAATCATAAATTCAGCTGAAATTTCTTCTATTGATCGTTCTGCACAGAATTTGAATCCACAGCGTATAACTAGAAGCTTGAGAAACAGCATTTTCTTTCATCGCTCTTCATGGTGATTTTGTATTTGTAAAGTTTTTCTGATATACGGAGAACTAGCGTCGAAGGCAAATGTCAAATATATTTCCAGTTTTTTTAAAATTTTGTACCACATTAATTTTTTTCGTTTCATTTATTGACGAGTTTTTGATGAAAGCAAATATAAGATTGTACATTTCTGTAATGCGACGTGTTCACATTCTTTACATAACTCTTGAAGCTTCGAAAAACGACGGCGAAGTAGGCGATCAGTTTGGTGAATTCATGAAGCTAATACATTCAGATTTAAAACGAGGCTATTGCCCTATTTAGTCTTTTCCGTTCAATGGTGCCTGCTGTTCACTCTATAAATTAAAATGATTTTGACGTAATATATCAAACACTCGAGACAGTGTTTCATCACATTTCCAAACACCGAGAACAGAGTTGAAAATATGACGTGCAGCGCAGCGTGTTTGGAAATGTAATGAAACACTTTCTCGAGTGTTTAATATATCTTCTCAATCGAAACTAAAATTAAGGAGTAAACAAAGAATAAAATTGCAAAAATATATGCTAATTAAGATCACATTTGCAAACCATGGTCACAGTTATGAATTAATTCTGTTGTTTTAACTAGATGAATTATTAATGAGTTTGAGAAGTTACAATCGAGAGCGAAATCTGAGTATGGAGATGGCGTGGACGCTCCAGCTGTCATAGTAACGTTAATATTTTAAAATTACTTTATCTGATCAACTTTTTACTTGCACGGAACGTACTTCCGGTTTTTGATTCTATACTTTATTTAAGAACCAGTAAAATTTTGCACAACCTCAAAATGTTCTTATTTTGTTCTTATTTATGGCATTGGCCATTAACGTCTTGCTATGTAAAAATTGCCATGGGCGGTGCGCGCGTTCAGCCTTTGGCGGAAAATTCTTTCCCATATATGGATATACCATTAGCTCGTGGTCATTTGCGTGGTCTTACCCAGGTTTCGGAGTTCTGTATGTATTCAGAATTTGGTCAATGTCAAAACTTAAGCACAACGGCGACTGAGTTTTTTTTTGGGATTTACGAAGGATTTCAGCCACAGTTTGTTCTTATCAAGTTTGTTCTTAAAAAAGGAGAGTGTGTTGTTGTATTTACTTATGATTGCAAATATTAATATAATTTAACCCTCAACTTTATTTGTAATCTTGTAAATAAATGTCTTCAATTTTTTTAAAGCCAAGTTCTTCTAACGCACTGTTTGCCAGCTAAGGTTTAAAAATTAGTTATGTTAAACATATTTTTGCATGCGGTCGTGCACGAGCATGCTACGTGATTTGATTAAATCTAAGTTGAGTAATTTTATCATCACTCACCTTACAAGCATTAATCTTCATCCAAACGATTGATTGTTGGGCTTATGAGCTTGTTCGTTCATAGATTTTATCCACGCTATTATAAAGTCATAACAAGACGCTATATTATTTTTCGATGTTAACAATATGACACCCGAACATTGGATTTACAATGGATAAAGTAAATACGTATTATCTTATCTTTTGAAGAAGTTGTAATTAACGACAATAGTTTTGATTCTAGTATATTCCATAAAAGATTTTCTTTAGCTTCGTTTGAAACTTGGCTTAATCAAAACCTTAGTGGACAGAGCATATAAAATCAACAATACTTGGAAATCACTACATGTATAAACTTAACATGTTTAGAAACTCGGTACACTTTTTTTTAACAATGAAACTGAGCTTTCGGCTCAAACTAAAGCCTTGGACACAATGATCGTCAACAAGCCCAAGGTCGCGCCAGCTGTCTCACTCTTAACGGGACCCACTATTGCGGCGTGACTGCAGTCATTGTGATCAAGGTTCTATAGTTAGAGCAGAAAGCTCAGTTTTATTGTTAAAAAAGTGTACCGAGTTTCTAAAGTTCAGTTTATACATGTAGTTATTTCTTCACCGGTACGGATGAGTCTTCTCTCTAAATACTTGGAAAGGTTTCAAATACCGTTTATTAAAACTCATTGCAGAAAACATATGCAATTAATAAGCAACCTTCGTTTCTTGGTTTAACCTAAATACCATTCCTTGAAAATGGCCGAGTACTCAATATATTGAGCTTTTACCCCACCAAAAGTTGTCATTTATTATAAACACCCAAGGAGCTTTTTGATGCACGCCCAGAAATTTTGCTTTTTGAAAAAGTTTCTTGTGAGGTTCGCGATTGACATTTGAATTTTTTGTTCGTTCACATCTAGTCACAAACCTTAAATAATGAGCAACCTTCCTTCACTTTAAAAAAATTGCTTTGCTTTGTGCATTATTCAGATTTCTCGTTCATTGTGTTGCTACTCACATCCAGTCACTAACACTTAATTATATACTACTGATTTACACACACAACGAAAATATTGGTAAAGATAACACTAGAATATGAATAGTATCAGTGTCGCGTGTTGTTTAAACTGAGCTTGTGCTGGTTGTAATGCATTGCAGTTACATCGGTGAAACCAACTGACGTGTACTCTTTTCCACACGTTTAAGGCAGCAAATTGTATACTAATGACGATGGCAAGCAACTTGCCAAAATAGGTTTAGTGTAAAAACTGCGGTATTTGCATTTTTTAAGATTTACTGTCAGTCTAATAATACCTATAGACCTGTATGCTTTTGAATGTTTTGCTGTTTATGCAAAATGTTTATTTCCAAAGCAAGTGCGCCAATTACATGTAGGACCAAGTAATTAACCAATTAGGTCCGCCCTTCAGAAGTTATTTTCGTAAAATCAATAACTTGAATATAGAATTATGAAAATTTGCCTAAAGGATTGAAGAATTTTAAAGTATCTTATCTCAATGTTATCGAATAATATGTAACCATTTATATATTCTTTATATATGCTTTGCAATAGATATCTTGACCTACTCCTTTTGACCAAAGTGATAACTGCTTAGCTTCAGTGTAATGTTTTACCATGAGATTTTTCATGCCTCGGTGTTAAGTAATGTGTAACTCTTCAGTTACCATGAAACGTACTGTAAGTAAGACATCGCATCTGCTCTTCTTGAGCCAACGTGCAACTGTCTACAGTATACAAATGTTCATCGGATTTTTTACCCGACTGGTATTAGGTTAATGTGTAACCCTTTATCTAGTATGTAGAGGTGTACTGTGCCTTTAGCCCCACTAGTATTAGGTTTATAATGTGTAACCCTTTATCTAGTATATAGAGGTGTACCGTGTGTTTTACCCCACTGGTATTAGGTGTATAATGTGTAACCCTTTATCTAGTATGTAGAGGTGTACCGTGCGTTTTACCCCACTGGTATTAGGAACAGTAGTTACCAAGGTGTAGGACTGCCTTCTAAATGATGCGTGTCCTTGCGTGAATATTTTAAGTAAATTTACAATTGTTTTTAAATTGGACTGATTTACCTTCGTATTTAGTCGCTGATATTATATATCTTGGTCCAGAGGTGGTATTGAGTCACTATTTTATACAGTGTTCCTCACCAATCAAGAACAGCCAAACCTTTTGAGGCTGCACCTTCCGTAATGCTAAAGGTAACTGTTAAAAGTGCCACTAATCTTCCAGATGTGGACAGACTTGGGGGCAAGAGTGATCCATACGCAATTGTTAGTTTTCAAGGTAAAATAACTTTTTAAATCCTCGTTAAATCCAGTTTTTTAATTACTTGTGATATTTTGTAATAATGTGACATTATTCGCATCAAATGCAAGAGTTTTCATAGCCCTATAAAACCTCAACCACTTTCGGTCCAATAATAGTTAGGGAGTGGATATTGAATTTATAATTAGTTCTACATGAGAGGAAAAAAGACCAATCAGTAGTTTTAATATTTTCTCTACAAACACAAGCTATTTGTCTTATTTTTAAATTTGATGTGTACGTATTTGTTTTCATTACTTTAGTCTTAGCCTTGGGAATATATTGTTTGCCTCTCCTAAAACGGTTATGTTTAAGAAAAATCTTAATTTTTCATTCTTCCTTTGGAAATACTTCGAAAAATAATTTTCTCTAGCAATGTATTAATATCTTTACTGCTATTTACAATCCTGAGTGTCGGTCTTTTTGTTTGAAAAAAATAGCATGATTCGGCTGTTAGCTTGTTGCGTTTTAACGAACACGTCGGTTAATTTTAATGAATTAAACACAAATAAAAGATGATGCGCCATTCTTACATAAAGGATATGGTTGGCGATGGTAACAGAGCGCGCTAGGGGGTATTTAAACACCTTTTGTTTACATAAATATCATTTAATACAGGGATGAGAATTCATTTTGATTTATAGATACAAAAAATGGGATATGCCTTACTTCCAAAATCACGCACTGACTTGAGTTCTTTGGGAATTCCTTTAATTAGATTAAAAAGCTTATAATTCGTTTGTAAGTTTTATGAGATACAAATTCCTAGTAGATACGGTTGTACACGCTTTTTATATAAGAATATTCTTTATAAGAGTATTTAGGCTGAAAATGGATCAAAAATTTAGAATATCCTAAGAATAATAAGCACAGACTTATTTTTTATTCGTTTGTTGTTTTATAGATTTGTCTTGTTGCTTCCACTGATATTTTAGAGAGAGTATTAGTCCACTCAAGAATATCATCTATAAGAATATTATGTAAGGCTGATAATATGTTCCAAGGCTGTAGTCATGCTAAGAATATATTAAACCTATATGAGGCTGATTTGTCAAAAAGTTAAGAATACTGAGGTTGAAACGAAAAACATGCACTATTCTTGTAAAACAGCGTCTAGTTAAAATATAACTAGTAGTTTCTTGACAATTGCCAGATTTCAAGTAATTTTGTTTTTTATATCCTGAACATATTTCAATTCGGTCTCTTCGTGTGTTGGTTTTGATATCTATATAGTCATTCACTATTTATTGTTTTAAGGTTTCTAGATTAGGGATCATGAAAGGTATTGTTGAGTAGAAACCCATGCTTTGAAAACAAAGATAGGAAAAGAGTGAGAGCCCTGAATTGTTTGGTTAAAGTTATTGACACATTGTATCCATTTCTTTTTAATGTTATATTTGTGTGTGTTTATATTAAGTGATGCGCGCTCTAATTGATTTTGAATTTGTTTTTTTGTTGTGTGGTGTGTGCCGCGAATACTGCTTTTTACAATTTTATTTGATGTTTTTTCTTATTTTACTAACGTTGTTCAGTTACTGCGCTAACTTAGTGGGTGGCTCTACCTGGATTGTTCTTTAATTAATACAAGAGTTAATGGAGCCTAAACCAATTATAGAATTAAACACAATTTAGGCATCCTGCTGATGAACAGTAACTGTTTTGCTGTTTTTTTTCAGCAGTATTATAGCTATGTCTGTTCAGATATCTATTAAATTGTATCATATGTTTTTTCCCCGATTTACTCTATTTTCTTTGGAGTATTGAAATATCAACTCTACCAAAACTGTTTTAGGAAATGTAAATGAAATAAATTAGCTACTTGCTGTCAGGGGTAGTTCTAACAAAATGAAAAAAGTACATCTTTAACTTTGCAGTTATTGTTTTATTTTCTACCGAGTACAGAATTATATATAGTAACTTTATCGTTTTAAGTAGAACCAATTCATTTTCATACATTTCAAAAATAATTGTGAAAGAAAAATTAATCACATAAGAGGCTATTCGGCTTCGTCACCTTTTATAAATATAATGATCATTTGATGAACGAAAATTGTACGATTCTTGCCGGTCTAAAAATTGATTTTAGGAAGATTTTTTGATCAAGATTAATGCTCACTATGTATTTAGTATGTGTATAGTTTTACAAGATTGTACAATTTAATTCTTAAGTATTGTTTTTAGAAGATAACGATAAGGGAATCATAGAATTGATTTGCTCTTATAGACGTTTTATTATGACTCATTTCAGGTTGTATGGTTGCAATTAATACAGTAACAATGAACTGACTAAGTTTGCATGTTTTGTTTAAAACTGACATGGACAGAAGTTCTAGTTCTCTAACCGCAACCATCATTCATAACGTCATTTATTATAGTATGGTACAAACTCAGTCCAGCTCCATAATCGTTGTACAAC
Organism: Zoanthus sociatus; assembly: GCA_025331085.2. NCBI lineage: Eukaryota > Metazoa > Cnidaria > Anthozoa > Zoantharia > Zoanthidae > Zoanthus > Zoanthus sociatus. The sequence continues at coordinate 8,087 of JAOBAY020080994.1, forward strand.
CAGAGAGGCTGATTGATGAACCCACGAACTCTAAGGATGCTTCCTGTCAATAGTTGTGGCTCCATATAGATCAGTTGGTTACAGCGCTATACCAATACACACTTCGTTTTCTTTATTAGAACCAGTTATTTGCCGAGACTCATTGTTATTTATTTTTTGGCTGTTTCAACCTCAGTTTGTTTTTAAAGTTGTTCTTGTTTCAGCGAACGGTTTAAAATATTGAAAAATATCGGAACAAAAAGACAAGGCATTGAAAAAAAAGTGATGATTGTGTGAGGAACTTTTAGTATTTTTTAGTGTTACACAAGTACGTGTATCATTTGGAACAATATAGTAGATATACTAAATGTGAAACGGTGCTTCTGTATATTATTTACTGTGCACATTGTAAGAGTCAGTAAAGTTTCAATTAGAAGTAGAAACATTTTCACTTTTTTTCCTGACGCTCACCCTGCATGAGCGTGTTTTAAATTGTTCTTCATTTTCGGCCAATCTAAGCCTCATTGTCTTTATAAAGTTGTTCTTATATAAAAAGCGTGTAGTAGAGGACATGGATTCGAATCCCGTGGAAGCGAGAAAATTTCTCTTTAGGATTCTCTTTTATACAATTGTTTAATTACAATTGCGTAGATAGCCGCGACTATCATCCATAACGTTATAGAAGTCTTGGTTTGTTGCTTGCTTCGATATGTAAACTATGTTTAAATTTTGAAATTGATTGAAAATGTTAGAAAACTATTTCCACTCTCAAATACAAATTTAGACTTTCAACAATGAAATATTGAACTTTTGTTTGCGTTCAGAAAAATAAAAATTTTATTTTGAATTCATAAGTTAATGAATCCGCTCTTCATGACAACGCTTTTGCTGCTTAAGAACGAAAACGTGACTCACTGAATTATCAAGCAAAGTTAATCACGCATGATATGTAAATCAAGTGTCGCAAAGGCAGCAGTTGAAAAGCTAAAAAGCTAAAATGTGCACTGTTATCATGCAGTTTTACACATTGATAAGTTTTACACCGTAGTCAGAGTGCTGCTCGAAGGGCTATAGTCCGAAAAGTGAGTTCGAAAATTCTTCTCATTAAAAGCATTATGTCCACAAACCCGAATTAACATATACACTTTAATAGGGAGTTACTCCCCAAGGTCAAAATATCTTCTATGAGATAACCAAAAACAAAATGCCAAACGTTAAGAGATATTTACTCTCTTTTTACAAACCTTTATATCTAGAAAGTGAGTCTAAAAATCCCCAGATGTAAAATCATGCTTAGAGTATGCCCAAGGCGAAGAAATTATGTTTGGACACTGCAGAAAACCCTTAAGGCATTGTTCATCTTCAAATGTTCTTCATCTGAAAATCGCCATAAGTGTTTGGAATTAACCTTAAAAATTAAAATGTATAGCTAAAAAAATATAGATGGAAAACATAATGTATTTTGAGGATGGACAAATGTAATGAACGTCTTTTTTCCTGGAGCATATATACAGCTGATAATTTTCACTGTTAACTTTTAATATTATTCATTTGGAGTCTTTAATTTATAAGAATATTTGGAGAGAATAATTTAGACAAGAACTCCTGCCTCGTTGTCTTAGAATTTTTATACTGATACAAAAAGAGTGCACAGAAATAATAAATATCAAATAAATCTGCGTGATAAAGTAAAACTTATTTTCTTTTGAAAAATGAAATTAAGTTTGATCTAATTAAATGCGACAATCTCAATCTCTTCAATTTCACAACAAAAAACGATCATTTATTTTACAATTAGAACTCGAGGACGAATAAACTACGAGTCAATAGCCCATGAAGGCGTAGGCCCAATGGGCTATTCAAACTCGTTCTCTATGAGTCCGAGAGGTTTAAATGTTTTAGTATAAACCTAATAATCGGCCAAAAAAATGACACTCACTCCGACGAAGGACTTTAGTCCGAAACGTCAGTCTTTTTCCTATTCTACGGTGCTACAATTTAAAACTTTATATACAACTGGCCAAAAAAATGTATGAATTAAAGTATCGATGAAATCCTCTGATAACATAGCTTTTTTGATCAGCCATCTTTTCTCTGCTATAGTAGGCTGTCACAAATAGATCTCTAATAGAGTAGCCAATCAGAATGCAGGATGCATGTTAGACCATTAGTAGGTTTATACTAAAAGTACTTAGTACTAGCACAAATGTGCGATCTGTACTGGTGAGATTAGCCTTTATATTAGTTGACCAACTTAAGTTAGATCAAAAGCGATTTTCATTAGATAGCTATTTCTATATCAATATATTTTACTGCAAGCATTATGTTCCTGTGTTTCCCTATGAAAAGAGTGAGACTAAAAACAGTAAAGTCTCTCTTTAAGGAGTGCTCTGAAGATTAAATTTCTTCTGAGTTAAACAGAATTTGATTACAATCATGACCTTCTGATTATACTTATTCTGTAATTGTATTTTCCCGTAAGGGAATCAGGAACATTTGCTTCTTAGAATAAGTGTGATATACGAATCAGTAGTATTTGTTTTATAGAATACGTGTGATATACAAATCAGGAGCATTTGCTTCATAGAATAAGCATTATACACAAATCAGGAGTATTTGCTTCTTAGAATAAGGGATATATACAAATCAGGTGTATTTGCTTTATAGAATAAGTGTGATATACAAATCAGGAGCATTTGCTTCTTAGAATAAGCATTATACACAAATCAGGAGTATTTGCTTCTTAGAATAAGGGATATATATAAATCAGGTGTATTTA
>JAOBAY020081003.1:0-10841 GCA_025331085.2 Zoanthus sociatus
AACTCTTTATTGATATTTACTTTATATACATATGATCATTCTCTACCGGAAAAGATTTCATCAAACCAATGTTGAAATTTGTAATTTTCTCTTAGTATTATTATTTATTTGTAAAAAAAAAAAAAAATTGACGCGGCGGCTTTTTTGCAATGCGGGCGCTGATGAGAAACCGGGAGTTTATTTTATTTGGCCTAAATATAATATTTTTATCTTTTTCCTGTTGTTTGTTCAACCGAAATTTTGAAAATGTCCAAATCTTGTACCTGACTATGATTTATTCAGGCAGTTCATCATTCAGAGGCGAGTACGCGCGTGGACAATCAACCTCGTTCCTTGGCAGGCGCGCTGTGCTAGAAAAACCTGGGAACGAAATGCGATAAAAGTACCACGTGATCTATTTTCACGCTGACCAGCATGTAGCGACATGCCCTTTGAGCAAAGCTGAAGTTTCCCTGCAAGTTGGCCTATCGAAAGTAGTATTTCTAGTATTTCTATAAAAGATCATTCATATTATCAGTTGTAAATCGTCATGACAAGTTTATGGATGGGAGATGTGAGTATCTAATATACGATGTTTCTCCTCTATCGTCGTATTTGAAACAACTTTTTGTATCAACCGTAAAAAGATATTCTCTCCACGTGCATTTTGATAATCGTAACTGTAGTTTAAAAAGTGTTGGAATTGACTTTACGAGCAAAATTTCTCGGGATAATTTCCGTACTGGGGTGTACTTATTTATGCATGCAGTTGCATCACGTATTTTACTATAGAAGTTAGGGTCTGCGTAAGGTTTAGTTTGTATGACTTAACAATAGTACACCCCAATACGGAAATTTTACCGATTTCTGTGTTATCTTGATAAGGATCTTAAATTATAGGCCTTGGGAAATTTCTGAGTTTATATGTGCGTGTCTGTCATTTGAAAGTTTTCCATCCAACTTACAATAGAGTGGTAAAGATGTTGTCCTAAATTAATTAGCCTTTGGCCAGCTAGAAATGACTTGATACTAAAATAGAGCTGAGCACTATTAATTTTATTATTATTATAAATAATAATTATTATTAAATAGAGGGAAAAAGATCAGAAGAAAAAAAAAGATTGGCTTTTTTAAGAAAGTATCAACATATCAAAAGTTTGTTTATTTCATTGAAAACTGCTTTCAAATTGATAAAGTTCTAATTAAAATTGAAGCTGGTAAGTCAGTAGTCTGTCGGTAGTTTCACATCAATGAAAAAATGTAAAATTGAAAATGAAGGTCAAAATTATCTTACTTCTTTAAAATGATAGGATTTGATGCCTCAACATTTTTTTCATGCACAAACAGTTTCTAAAATTATATTATGTTCTTTGTGTAAATGCCTTAACACACAGAAACAGTTATTGTTGTTATTTCTGCTAAAAACACATAATCATTCTAGTAATGAAATTTTATCAAAAAACTCAATTTTGGTTCGAGTATGCTGTGTTTTTTTTTTGCTATTTCAGGAGTCTTTAGTGAAGATATGATTGTGAATAAAAAACCAAATGTTGTACCCAGTCCAGCTGAAGAGGTAGTTTAAATTTTCTATTCTTAAACTTGTATGCAACCCCCTTTCTCCTCATCATTCCTTCTTTTCTTATGGAATGTTAAGAATCTAACATTGAACTTACATATTATGTATAGGTAATTATATGGTTTTGAGTTCAATTTTGAATTAAGTTGCAAAAAGCTGAAATTGCACAAGCCGCTTCAGCAACCAACAGGTTGAGTTAAGGTAACATTTACAATGTATATAAGTTTAATAACAATAGTTATAAAATACTTAAAGTAAAACTGATTTTTTTGTTGTTTGGCACTCATAGTCAAGTATGACCATGATAACAAATGGTTTAGGTAGCAGAGCGATATATCTGTGAGTGGCTGATATTAGGCCAATACAGGCATGGAACCCCCTCCTATAGGTTTGGCACCAATGGGGGAGGGGGAGGGGAAATGCTAGCTGTGTTTTCAGCTCGTGCCTTTTGCTTCCTGCATTAATTTTCTTTTTGGCGGTGTCCATTCTTTGAGCTTCTGAGTGCTCAGTTCCCTTGTAGATGAGGCTCTGGCAGGCTGATCTGTCGGTGACTGCACTCTCCCATTTTGCAACATCAATTTGGAAGTCATAATCAGGTAGACTTTGAAACGAATCTACTGTCCATTTGCCCTGGCTCAGCTCACTGTACATCAGTTGCTTTGGGAGCCTCAAATTCTGCATCCGGGAGACATGTCCTGCCCATTGTGTTTGAATCTTTATCAAGGTTGTGAGGATGTACATAATTTTTGTGAATTCTCTCTCTCAAACCTCAATGTCAAGATCTTGTCTTGCCAGCAGATGCTGAAGGTGTTTCAAAGTCTACAATGAAAATGGAAGTGCTACAGTTGCCTTTCATGCTGCCTGAAGATGGTTCAGGTTTCACTGCCATAAAGAAGTGTGGTCAGGACAGCTGCTTGGTAGACTTTGATTTTGGGTTCCTGTGAGAAGCTTCTGATTTCAAACACTGTCTGGCAGATGCAATTTACTTACCTTGGCAATCCTGTTGGTGACTGTGGCATTGAAATTTCTGAAGTGTGAGAGTGTATTGCCTACAGTAGATCAGTGAAGCTGTTGACAGTTTGGAGTCTCTGTCTTGTGATGTTTTGCTCTTGGTATGGTTTTCCTGAGGCATTCTGGAACATCACGTTGGTCTTTTTGTGACAGCTGGATGAGAATTTGTACATCTCCAGTTGCATTTTTTGCTTTTTGTTGGCATGGAGGGTGCAGTCATCCACAAAGAGAAGATCTCTGATCATGGTCTCTTTGACCTTGGTGACGGCCTGTAAAAACTTGGCTTGAAGAGCTCACCATCGCAGCTGTACTTAATGGGGATGTCAGAGTCACTCTCCTTGAAAGCATCAGTCAGCATAGCCGAGAACAACAAACTGAACAGGGTTGGGGCAAGGACAGAGCCTTGCTTGACTCTGTTTGTCATATGGAACAAGTCTGAGGAGATTTCATCATCCAGCTCTTGGGCCTTTCTGAAAAACTTTCACAAATTTGTTTACAGGCAGCAAAACTTTACCATGAATGATCTTCCACAGACCCTCTCTGCTGACTGAATCAAAGACTTTTATAAGATCCTCGAAAGTCATGTGTACAGATCATGGTTTTACTCCATGCTCTTCTCCTGCAGCTGACAAGCAGCGAAGATCATATTGATGATTCCTTGACCAGCATGGAATCCACATTGGCTTTCAGGGAAGTTGCCTTGCACGAGTTGCTTCAGGAGGTAATTCAGGAGAACACACATGAGAATCTTACCAATGATCAAGAGGAGATAGATTCTTCTACTGTATGGTTGTCACACGATTGCCTGTTGCCATTTCTTGAGGTGCTTTTCTTTTGTAGAAGTGACAATGGTAGCATCTTTAAATTCTTGCCTGAGCGTTCCTCTTTCCTGAGGCAGTGGTAGAGTTCTATGAGCCTCATGAGAGAAGGATCACCTGTGTTGAACACTTTGGGGTGGCATTAGGACCAAACAACATTTGCTTGATTGCCTTTGCAACTTTATCCACAGTGATGGGGGAAGTGTTTGTCTGGGTTGATAGCCACCTGGGGGAGATGGCAAGGTCATTAATCATGACAATAAAGCCATGCACCAACCTTTGTTTCTTGCAGCACTGCTGCAGGGACCACACCTCATTTGGAGAAGTAATGTGGCCCAACTTTACATGCTGTTTGCAGCAAGTGAAAAAATCTATTAACCACAAGACAACTGCTTCTGAGGGGATAAACAAAGAAATCATTTAGATCAGGATCAGGATGTGATGGCTGATCGGTACTACCCTTGAATAGTAATGAAAACTTGGGTATTGAACCAAAGTCTTAATTTGAAAATGTACAGTAGCTTGTGGCAGCTTTTCAAGTGCTTTTAGATGGTTGTAATGGCAGCTGTTTTAACAAACAAAGCTCTTGAAGTACAGTAGTTTTACAGTACATTTAAAGGTCAGGGTACTTACAAATGAATACAACGTGGAAAACGTACATATATATTAACTTAATTAGTTTTTCTAATAGTAATTTAAATTGAACCCTTTCCCCTACAGATTAATTTCATACTATCTTGTTTGGTTACTTTATTTTCATAAAATGTTGTAAAAAAGAAATATTATTTTTACAATTTAAGCTTTAGCTTAAAAATTATACCTTTTGTTAATCCTTAAGGTTGCTCTGATGCATACTGAGAGAGAGCGGAGGAGAAGACTCCGTTTGAAACAGGTTTGATTTTGTGTACAATCTATTTTGCACTTAACCAAATCTCTCAGTTTTTATCCTTTACTTGACTATGAAGTTTTAGATTTTGGTTTGAAGTCATGTTAGGTATTTTTAAACTACTAATGAAATATGAATTGTGTTGTGTTCAATTAAAAGGTTCGAGAACAGGAAAAGCAGTTTGCAAGTCAACTTCGCCAGCAGGCAAAAGACAAAAAACTTGCAGAGCTGAACTTGTTATCATCATCTTTGCAGGTATATAAAATTATGCACTCATTCATTCATTATCCATTTTAAATCACCATTTTTTACAGCCATTTGGATTTGATTCTGCATTTTCCCTTGGTTTAATCAGCAGTTATAAATTATTATTATCGTCAATTTAAAGCCAAGTGGTCCAGCCCATTGGCTTTGTCACTAAATCAGAAAAATCATCTACAATAACAGTATATATAGACTTGCTTGCCTGGGTCTTTCAATTCATGAGAAGTTAATGGTAATTATGATTGATCCTTAGTAAGGATCAAGAATCAAGGATTAAGGATCAGGATCAAGGATCCTGCCACTTATAAGTTTTTGTTGCAAACATCTACTTTAAGATCTTTCCTCTAGAGAAATCATACAATGCCTTAAAAGTATATCCTTTGAGGAGGCAGCAGGGCTCAGTGGTTACAGTTGGAGATTTGAATGTAGAAGATCCAGGTTCAAATCCCTGACTTGGACTACTGAATGAATTTGCCCTTAGTGATCCCTGAGCAAATGTGCCATGCTTTGTAAATAGCCAACTGGTTTGCTTCCTACTAGCCGGGATTCATAATTGCGAGTAAGGGATTTTACCATCATGGAACTGGAAAGCCCCTTTAGGGGAGTTGTCATTAAGTAATTATATTTTTTATTATTATTTTTTATCTTATGACCTTATATGCTGCATCTATGTCTAGACTTAGATCCAATTAAGTTTTCTCTTTTGCCTGAACCAATTAAGCATTAAGCTTAACTGTTTCAGTTAAACATTGTATAGATTTCAGTATGTTTACTCTGGCAAAAAGGACAGATAGAATGAAGTTTTGTCAATATGATTTGAAGTTAGCAGAGATATTGTAAAATTATTTTTTATTCCAATCTTTACCAATTTCCAGCTAACAAAAATGTTCAAACAGTTGGCAATAATTATGTGGTTATTAACAACCCTGGAATGGTAATTGCCTGTGCTTTGTAATTGAACAAGCCCTAGGATTTAAATTTGTATGGGTACAACTTAAACTGTAACAGTCTTAGGGTTCTGTGCTCAGAAACCATTGGAACCCACTATAAATTGTTCTGAATTTTTTTTTATACAAACTGTAGCTATCTTTTTTCTTTTCTTTTCAACAAACTCAACTGAAAACAATGGCATATTACCCTGAGCAGGAAATAAATCCACATTTCCCTGTTTTCTAATCAGGTATGCTAACCACTAGACCATCAGCGACCACTGTTCAAGCTTCAATGTAGCAGATATCTGAAGTGTTGAGGCTAACAGTGTAAAATCCCAAGGGCCCATTTTTGATACAGTATAGTTTAGGAATGGACATGCAATGTTGGTGTGGTTGGTAAAATCTCTGCCTTTTGGCCGCAAGATTCCTGGTTTAACCTTTTCAGACCCATGCAGTTTACCAATTCTTCACTTCTCCTTACATAACTCATACAAAATAAAGCTTTTGATTATGAGAAATTAATAATTGATTGAGTAAAATTTGCCATGGTAGAGGAAAAGCTAAATTCTACAAAATGGCCGATAGTAAAAGTATGACGATTACTTGGGAAATTTTACCAATACATCATTTTTTGTGTTTGGGGCTTAAAGAATTAATCCTTAGTCTTGTTGAGATTTGACTATTTGTGGAACATTTTTTCTACCTTGAAGCTAACTCAGTTTTCCAACCTTCCGGGGTTGATAATAAAAATGATTATCGGTGTATGCCTGCTGGGAGCTAACCTGCAATGGATTAGTGCCCTGTCTAAGGGGAGTCAAAAACTGTGACTATATGCAGAAATGGTTAGACCAGTGCACTCTTCTCTGATCAATGAGGCAAGGTGCAAAAGTATTGTCTATTAGCTGGTTTTTACTGGCTATTATGACTGTGGGCCGATAAAAGTGTCTCAAAAACACATTTAACCAGCAGCACCACCAACAACAACAACAACAATTTATTTCATACTCATTTACATATTTACAGGTTTTGTGGAAAAAATGTAAAATGATAAAAATCTAACATACAAAAAGTTTAGGATGTACACACAAAATCAAAAATTATAGTATATTGACTTGTGTTTATAACATTGGGATTAGCACTTTGGGATTACATTTAATTTACTAACCATCGATTTATTATTTAAGAGACGCTGGGAAAAGGATCACAATGAAAAGTGTGCTTATCTCCAGTCAAGATACAACAACAATCTGCAGTCCCTGGGTCACAGTCATCAGCAAGCTGCCTTACTTCAAGTATGAAATATCATGAATTAAGCCTGCAGGGCTAAATTAGACTATAGTAGTAGCTAGGGTTTACAAGAATGAGATTTAAGAGATAGGAGTTTGCACATCCACTCTCACTGCTTACAGCGCAGGCGCATACACAGGGAGGGGGTGCACTGGGTGCACCCCCGTCCCCCCCCCCAGATCAAAAGGTGCGCGCCGGCAGATCAGATTACGCAAGATAAGAACAAAAAAAAAGGGATGAAATAAAATAAAGAAAGTGGACAGCCGTTCACTGATTCAGGTCAGGACTACAAATTATATAGTAGAAATTTTTCGACTTTTTCCATATTGTTGTCTTTTTTTAAAAAAAAATAAAGTAAATCAGCGGAATCAAATCAAGTGTTTCGAAACAATTTCGTAGTCATCACGTGCGTTCAGTGGCATTGTTAGTGTCAAGCTTCATAAGCATGCGCATTTCACAGGTCCGCTCAAGCTTAAAGTGCACTCCCCGCAGGAAAAGCTGCTTATTATATCGAAGACGTCGTTCAATGGAAGTTCGTTAGAGGTTGCACTATATCCTGCTACCCTTAACCTATAAGCTGGATTTTGCATCCCTATATTAAAGTAAACTCCTTAAATTCGTCCTATCCATTCTATCTATTTCATTTCAGCCAATGTGTTTTATGATATTGATAGCCATGCATCTATAGAGCACTCCCCCGAGCCTAGTGTAAATTACAGAAACTTGGTGTTACTCTTAAACCGCCGTAGCAGGTTTTTTTGCCATTTTTATGATCGCTCATCAGAAAGGGAAGTACTAACATTGTCACTTTCGCAAATGTAACAAATGAGTCACTTCCAATGTCTGTTAAGTAGTTAAGGGACGAAAAAAAAGCAGAAGAATTCGGTAGGAGCTAAAAAAGAAGACAACAGAAAGAATCGTAAATAAAGATAAAATGAAACGAAAGGAAAATTACAAAAGTCATATCAGCAAACAAGCTAATACTGAGAAATCTTTCTAGCTACCGTTTGAATAAATCGGCACTCAAGCCGGGATTTCGAAGACTCTTGGTTCAAGTAGTTAATAGAGAGAAAGTTTGCCTAGATGCTAGACATGTTTGGAATTTGTGCTTGCTTCTCGAAAGTGCAAAAATAATGATTCTATTCACACATGAACAGTGCCGTTTGGATTTCAAGAACATCACAAACCTTGACAGTTGTTTAAAAACAACTGGCAATGTACGGGCTCTGAAAATCAGGAAAAGTAATATTTGTTGCGAGCCCTTTATAGGCCAGCAGCGACACTATTTCGGACAGCGTTTCAAGGCAATCAGAAAAAATCTCGGCTTTCGGCCAGCGTTACAAGGCAAGCAGGCAGAAAAAAATATTGGCTTGATTGGGATTTTTCGTTGGTGATCATTTTTAGACTTTTTAGACGGTATGTGTGATCAGCGGTTAATTACGTCACGTGGTCTACGAGTTAATTTTCTTGCACGTCATGTATAGCATCTCGCAGCACTTCACTTGCTATTAGCAATTTCTAGTTCAAAAACCTCATTTTATCGAGCAAGTGATTTAGTTAGCTCTAGGTTGAAAAGTTTGATTATCGCCGAAGACAAAACACAAACCTGACATTCTAAGATCTTTTGCTCTTTTTTAGAGCCAGGCCCGTATGCAAGGGAAGGGGGGGGGGGTGCATGGGGTGCGCACGCACCCCCCGAACGGCTGTAAAGGTCCACAAATCAACTCGATTATAAAAGTAATGAATAAAAAAAGTAAAGTTTACGATAAAAAATGATCATCAAAGCATATTTAGAAGCACTCTTATCTACCCGTAAAACAATCTCAATAATAAATTAGAATAAAATCTAATTTGTCAGTCCAGCAAAAGTTTCCAAAGTTTTTTTCACAGAACGTTATTATTTTTATGCTGTCCTGAAATATGAAAGTTCTGATAAAAATGAGCGGGGTTGGTCCCAATAAAATTTGTTCGCACCCCCTTAGCAAAATATCTGCATACAGGCCTGATTCATATGGCTTAAGATGAGGTTACCAGTAAAATTTTCGTATTAGGGCGTGCTATTGTTTAATCATACAAACTAAACCTTACCCAGTCCCTAACTTCTATAGTTATACGCGATGAAACTGCATGCATAAATAAGGACGCCCCACTAAGGAAATTATCCCTGTTTTTATATTGCTTTAACCAAATGAATTAACACTTGATATTAAAAACTAGAATTAATAAGACTTAGTGTTGCTCAAAAGTTTCCATTGTTGCTAATGCCTCTGAGTGCAAGACAAATTAAAATATAGCAGACACTGGAGAAAAACCTGTATTCTTGTCAGAAACAGATAGGCTGCTTACTTCAAAAATGGAAATTTAATTTATCATTTTTTGAAAGACCTTGTCCTACATGTATTAATTCACAGTCCAGCAGTTTTACCACCTACTTCAAAACTTGTTAAAAACCCTTCTTTCCCTCAATAAATTATCATTACATAATAAACGACGGATATAGTATAGAAGACGCCTCCCTAAAGATTTTCTTGTAAATGACTCACCTAAATCTAGAATAAAAACGTCATCAAAAGCTCCATCTGGATTTGCACCGCCGATTATAAACAATCTCGCTGGACGATTACTATCTGGGTTGCAAGCTACAAAAGTACAAGTGTGACCGACAAGTAAGTTTGGCCCTTCGCCGTCTGGTGACAGAGCATACCAAAGGTTTGCTTTCGCCGTATCTTGTCGATCAAGTATAGGGTGCAACTCCATATATGATCTGGACTTTTAACAGTAATCTGCCGGTCTCAGAGACTATGTCATTTCTTCATACCTTAAATTTCTTCCGCCATTTTTTGTGTGTTTGCGATCCCACCGAGCAGTTGTTTTACATAAAACGTATGCGTGACTGAGTGTTTCTATCCCAGACCCCCCGCTTTAGAAATTCAACAAAATGGCGGTCACGCATGAAGAGTTGATATTTACTGTTGCTTATATTTTGTTAACTTTGTGCTTTGTGGCACCGCCAAAAGAATTTGTGAGCGCTGGCCTAACAGTGCAGAACATGTTGTCTAGCCAGCTTGGCAGTGAAGACATGGATTTTGTCAGATACCATTTGCGTCGCACCGTGGTAACCTTGTTTCTGCACTCGCTGTTACCGCTAGGTTTGTTGTGACACGTTGACACTAGTACTGACAGTAAAATTTTTAAATCATAATTATACGTTATTACTGTAGCTATTTCTTTTATTATATATAATATATTAATATGCAATATATAATATATTAATATGCAATAAATATGCAATATATAATAATCAAAATAACTGCAGTAACCGTTACTAATAGCGCTTAACTGCAGAATACCCTGCCACCGTCGTAAAATTAAAATCACTCCAACAAAAGACTCCAGTTAGAAACAGTCGAAAATTCTTTACTTTTTCATTACGGGTCATAAAGTTTATTTGTTTGTAAAACTGTTAAAATTAAATACTTCATTCTATTACCAGAATGAAATCAAATCCTAATTATACTTATATTTAACGATTTGACCTTGAGGACAAATGGACTATTTAGTTTTATGCCCAGGAGGAGGGTAATTTACCCCCATGAGGTATACAGGTACGTGCCGCCCTATAGGGTATGGCTTTCAAGCTCTAGAGTCTGGGATAGAGTGTCATATTTGCCTGAAGTCTGTGAAAGGGTATCTAATTTGGCATTGGTCAGGGACCAAATTTTCAGGGATAGGGTACACTTTCTGGTGTTGAGAGAGTTATTGTAACATCTATTTATGCATTCACAAACTGACCAGCAGAGATGTGACGCCAGTCCTATAAACATGGTAATGGAAATGGTACAGTTATTAACCTTTGAACATACTGTATGTTTACTTTAGGGTAGAATATGAGTTTTGACGTAAAGGTCTGGGGTGGGGTAGGGTATCAATTTTAAGAGCGTCTGTCTGTAAAAATTGAGAAGTGGCGGCACGGCTTCAAAAATCGAAATTCTTCATACTTTGCCTGAATGGCACTTATGGGGAACTATTTTCGAAAATGTTATCGAATCTTTCTGAAAATCAGTAGTTTTCAAGAAATCCAGAAAAAC
>JAOBAY020081014.1:0-10840 GCA_025331085.2 Zoanthus sociatus
GTTTGACTGATTGGTTTACAAGTTGTCTCAAAACAGTCGCTCGCTACTCTGTCTGGCAAACGACCGGACAAAACTTTGGTAATGGACTAATGCTGCTTTTAATTTCTTCTATAGTTTTAGCATGATTTGAGTTAGGTTTTTAAAGTTAAACCTTTTCAATTAAGAGAAACGAGAATTCGGGGCAAGAATTACGAACAGAAATAACTTGGATTGACTCATTGAATGAGACAATTTATTCGTCTTGTTTTCTTTGTCTCCCGCAGAGTTGACGAAATTGATAAAAACTTGTAAACATTACATCGCTTGACTTCAACTCTCGCCAACAAAGTTAAAAATAAAGGTTTTAAAAATAATAGCTTGACTTTTCAAGTAAGGGCCTGTTTGCAACAAGCGAATTTTGTTTGTTTTGCAAAAATATCTGTCATCAACAGCACTTCAGAGTATTACGTGACCGTGACAGATTTTTGTCAAAACTACAGAGGCGCCGTCGTCTTGCTTTGGAGGCCTCCAATTTTGCCTAGGTGCAAGATTCTATTGTTTTTTGATATTTTGTCAATTACAAACGCTGTAATTGGAGTACACAAACATTATATTCCCGGCATTTTTCATCACTAGCGTGGGAGATGGAACCGTACAACTACAATCGGTACACTCATCACAAAAATCATTTAGAAAATTTGACGATTCAGTGAATTCTTTCTTTAACGTCCGTTCCTTTCTCCAAAAACCTCTCTGTTCGTGCCTAACGTCGACAGACTTAATTTCTTTTAAGTCCTTGCAGGTGAAATAAGTAAACAAGTTTTAAACAGTAATCTCACGTCGCATTTCATGCCTTGGCTAAAAGCCACCTTTGATTTGTTTTCTAATAGCTCCGTATTTTATACTTGAAGCATAAAGTACATCGAAATGCCTTCTTTGATGTGAAACAACTCCAGAGTCTGCTTCTAAGGTAGCTTGTAAAGTTATTTCTTCTAAAACATTAGAGTCGATATCAATACGTGGTCTTTTAGCGTGTTAGCTCCTCTCCCTTTTCAATAAAGCACTTGCACCCATGCCATCTTTGACAAAAATTCTTTTAGCTTTGGCCGTGGCTTCACCTTTCTTGTCGTTTGGATAACTGTTTTTAATTATTTCATAGGCATCAGCCCACATTCCAGGAAGAGCTTTCTTTATATTTTTGCACTTGTTTCGTGCATTTCGAAGTGGCGAGTATTTCATGTTAAAATTTTTGTGCAGGAATGCTTCACTTAACCCTGACTCAACTAGGAAAGATTTTTCTACACGCCGCGATTCTTTCCTAGAAAAAAGCTGAAACGATTTTGACATCTACTCCACGTTCACATTTCTTTGAACAACCGACAAACTTTTATTTAACATTGCTTGAAAGTGTTTACCCTTTTTAGCTACTTCTTCAACTGGTGGTACACATATGACGTTACCTCGACTCCTAAAAACCGGGTCTTTAGTCAGGTCCAGTATTTCTTAATGGGAGGGAAGGGGGTGATTTACTACCACCACCACTACATTGTAGGGTTGAGGGGGGTCAGGTTCCACACAACCTATTGCCTGAACCGCCAAAAGTCGGGTCCCTATGCAGGTCTAAAGTTCCTTAGATGGAGGGGGTGATATGACAGCCTCATCACCTCATTGTAAGGCCGAGGGGGTAGAATGGTGGTACACACAACTCATTACCTCAACCTCCAAAAGTCGGATGCCTAGGCAGGTCGAAGTTTCTTAAGGGGGGTGGCAGGGGTGATATACCATCACCACCACCTAAATGTAAGTTTACTGACACCCAAGATAGCTAAAGTAAGAAATGACGACAATGATACTTTGGAAACTTCTGGTGAGAACATTCATAAAGTTTTTAATGGAAAATTGATGTTGAAATCCTCTACATCAAAAAATGCATAAGGCGTTCGAAACTTGTCAATACACCTTTTTCTAATTCTGTTGAGACTACGAACAGTTCTAAACTTATTCTCATTTATACGCTACTCTTTGGAAAACTACCCTGACCAAGACTCGGATCAAATTATAGTTTCAGGAATCACAAATCTTGCCAAGCAACAAATTGTAAAATAACCTACACCTACCAAAAGACTTTTAATTCCATTAGCAGATGTAATGATATTTCACGGCCGCAATATGCCAACTGTAAAAGAGATGAAAAAAATTGCAATCCGAAGACCAGCCATACAAACATGGGTTTACCTTATTCATGAAACTCCAATCTATACTTTATACGACCCTAGTATTTACAATGCCTTTTTTAGTTGGACGATGACCTAAGAAGAGATTCGGATATATTTCTTCCTTACACACTCTAGACACCATTCCAGGACCTTTTATAAATGTTTTAAATTTCCAAACAATTAAACACTTGCCAACTACCCCCTTTATTTGAATAAAAACTATAAAGCTTGTCATGACTATTTCAACTGGAAGCACTGCTATAAGCCAATTGAAATTGAGTCCTGGACTTTTCAAATTTGTTCCAAGTTAAATGAGAATCTAAAGCATAAAATAACTAATTCATGAAAGTTTTGGGGGATTAAACGGAAACTATTCACCCTTTGAAAACAGAAGGTATAAATTTGGAATATGTGCATGATTTTATTGTGTTTTGTTTTCTTTGTGGTTTCTATCAATGCCTCTCAAAAGTGTATACAAGAAATACTGCATACATTGATTATGCGTGTAACACTGAATAATATATCATTGTTTTATTTGAGTAGTCATAATTTATTAAAAACTCGTGCATCGGGACTTTTCTCAGTGTTTGGAACGGGTGATAATACACTTGCACTCGTTTTTGAAATTTTCACAGTCCAAGTTTCTATTGAAGCTTTCGTTCACAAACCAAAGAATACATTTTTTTATGATGTGCCGGTCACTTTTCTAGTTAAGGGAAAGTAAATGTTTAACCTGCAGAATCCCTGTTCACGGAATTCTGTTTAAGCCCTCTATCTCCTTGTATATATAGTGTATATGTAGACATAATTTACAGTAGATAGTGTATAGATATACACTACATTACTCAAAAGTATAGAGTTTATGTTCTGCAATATCGCACCTTACTCAAACGCTTTGTCCTATTGTTCAAAATAAACTACAGTTGTGACCCTTGTAACAGGCCTATCAAAAACACAACAAACTGAAAGTTTCCAAAGAGTTAAACCAAGCGATTTCAACTTTAACCTACTGATGAACTGTTCAAAACTTGTTTAGAAAAAGGCTATGGACTCTGGCACCTAATTAATATAAGCTTACTAATAGTCTAATACGCATCCTGCGTTCTGATTGGTTACTCTACTAGAGGTCTTGTAACGATATCTCTTTCTGTCTAGACATGTCTGGTAATGATGACAACGTGGTTAAGAAAGAACAACGGAAAGTGCACTCAGATGTTTTGTACACGTAAACTATAATAGCTAAATGTTCCAGATCTGAAATAAATACGAACTCATTGAATTATCGTTACATGGTGTCAGAAGTGGGATCGAAAGAAGAAGAAGAAAAAAAAAACATAGACACTAGAGAGTATTAGAAGAGTGATAGCAAGTGGATATAATTTGACGCCACCACAGGCGCTCAATATAAACGACTCAAATGTCGCCGAAAAGTAGAAAAAATTCCGTTTAGCCTGGGATAAGCAACATTAGCAACAGAACTTGACGAAAAGCCTGAAAAAGTCCAAGTAGCAACACTTTTGACGATAATCGGCGAGGAAGCGAGAGATATTTATTCAACTTTCATGTGGGAAGAGGAAAGCGACAAATATAAAATAACAAATGTTCTAAACAAATACGCGGAATATTGTCAACCCCGGAAGAATATTCCATTTGAACGTTTTTGATTCAACAAGAAAGCCCAAGAAACTGGAGAGAGCTACTAGCAGAAGGCTATGCTTTTAGCGAGATCACGCCAGACGTGATATTGCGTGACCAAATTGTGTTTGGATTAGGAGACAATAAAATCCGAGAGCGTTTGCTGAGAGAAGCGAATTTTGACACATAAGAAAACTGATGAAATATGCCGCGCATCGGAAAGTACTGCTGCTCAGATGAAAGTGGTAGAGCACAATACGGAGGAAGTGAATATTGTGAGTCCTAAAAACCGACAACGGAACCACAAAAGCGATACATCGAGGAGGACACCAGACGCATGTGGAATTTGTGGTCAATTGCATGGGCCAGAAAACTCTGCCAAGGACCCTAGGAGGACGTGGAATGAGATCAGTTGAAGAAGAGTATAAAATGACTAAGATCAAGACAGCTATTAAGTTGTATAGTAATGAGGATTCCACCATGAGTATGGTACGGGCGTTCGAAGAGAATGCGGCTCATCAAGGTCATCAATCGCTCGTCAAAGAGGCTAGAAAGTTTACAGAGGAACTGCAGATCACTCTTGACCTGAGTTTACCGCACTCCAATTGTCGTGACAACACAGATGGAGCAGATGTACCTAGAGATAAGATCAAGAGCCACCTCAAAAAGGCTGCATTGAAGCGGCGGAAAACTGAAGACGTGTAATTTTTGTGGTAAACTCAATCATTCTGCATCCATGTGCCGTAGCTCAAAGCGTAGGGGAGTAAAAAGCCCACCAACAATGAAAGCTGTGGAGGAATACGAGTCAGATGAGGAGCTTTATTGTGTGAGCGATGTCGCATCCCTATGCCTTGACGACACTCATGCAGTTAGTGACTCTAAGGCTAGAATCCGGAAATTGGGTATGTTTCCAGCCCGACACAGGCGCCCAATGTAATTTTATGCCCCTTAAAATTTATATGAAAGCAACTAAAGATTTCCAGAAACGAAACGTTAAACCCTCAACTTCTACAATATCAGCTTACGGAGGATCCAGACTGCCAGTAGTGGGACAAGCCACGTTTTGTGTATGGCGTGACAACACCAAGTGGGTGCTCGAGTGCAAGTCGATAGCCTGGACATTCGCCCTATGCTGGGGCAAAAAGCATGTCTGGCTATTGGAGTCTTGGAATACCTTGACAACGACGCCATCAACAGACCAGATACCGGTACTGTGGAAGTTTTCCACTGTCAAGATAGCCCCTTGTTAGGTGTCACTAAGGCCGGAATAATGGAGCAGTTTCCAGAAGTTTTTTTCTGAGGAAGTCGGGAAATTGGAAGGACTAAACCACATAAACATTGATTTAACTCTCCAACCAGTACAACATCCTCCTCGCCGAGTGCCCGTGGCACTGAGAAAAAGATTAAAGGCTGAGCTCGATAGTCTTACCAAGCAAGGCATCATAGCCCCAGTTACAAACCCTACACCATGGGTCAGTTCGATGGTTACCGCAGTCAAACCAAACGGGAAAATCAGACTGTGTTTGGACCCACAAGACCTGAACAAATCCATTCAAAGAGAACACTACCCCTTACCAACTATAGAAGAAGTTGCCACAAGACTACACAGAGCAAAGTTATTCACTAAATTTGATGTTAGGAATGGCTTTTGGCATGTGGCACTAGATGACGAGTCGTCATACGTTACAACTTTTAATACACCTTTCAGAAGGTATCGCTGGTGCAGAATGCCTTTTGGAATTCGATCAGCTCCTGAAGTATTTTAAAGGCGGATGCACGAGCTTATTGACAACATGCCGAGTGTTGAAGTAGTTGCCGATGATTTTGTTGTGGTTGGTTACGGGAAAACAATGGAAGAAGCGGCACATCACCATGACACGACCCTGACTGCTTTCCTGCAACTAAACATTGACAAAATGAAACTAAAGCAAAAAGAAGTAGAATTCATTGGTCATGTGGCCACCAGAGAAAGTCTTCGAGTTGATCAAGCCAAAGTACGCGCTGTCAAGGAAATGCCTGTCCCAACTGACAAGGCCGCAGTTCAACGGTTATTTGGACTGGCACGGTATTTGAGCAGGTTTCCTCCTCATTTATCGGACATAACGAAGCCTGTGCGCGAACCCACTCAACCCGATGTAGACTGGCACTGGGAAGATGCACAATCCAATGCCTTAGTGAAACCTCAGGAGGCTGTGACAAGCACACCAGTACTTCGATATTATAGTCTTTTCGATGAGATCAATTTACAGTGTGATGCGTCCCTGTCGGGATTAGGCGCGGCTCTTATGCAGAATGGACAACCCGTAGGCTATGCTTCCAGGGTGCTGACCCCTGCAGAAACAAGGTACGCCCAAATAGAAATAGAGTTATTGGCAATTGTGTTTGCCTGTGAGAATATTGACGCCTACATATTTGGTCGAGAAAACGTCACAGTTGAGACAGACCACCAGCCATTGGAGGCGATCGTTCGCAAGCCACTGAATGCAGCTCCACAGTAACTGCAAAGAATGTTACTTCGCCTGGAAATAAAGTAGAAGAAAGGTTGCTATATGTTTCTGGCTAACACTTTGAGTAGGGCATACTTACCTGAGGTAAAGACTTCAGACTTTGTACACGAATTAGAGAACATCGACCATAAGAACCGGGTACCAGTAAGTAATCAGATATGGCAGCAGTTTCAACATGCGGCAGCCGACGATCATGTTTTTCAGCAGCTGCATTCAGTGATCCTAAAGGGCTGACCAGAGAAAAGGTCAGACACCCCACAATGCCTTTACCCCTAATATGACATCTGACAAGAACTGACTGTCCAGGGAGATCTAATCTTTAAAGGGTCCCAATTGGTAGTACCAGCAGCAATGGGTAAGGAACTATTAGCTGTCACTCATGCTTCACACATTGGTATTGAGGCCTATCTTCGGTGAGCACACGATTGTTTATACTGGCCACGAATGGCAACCGAGTTAAAGGAATACACCGCCAAGTGTGACATATGCCTAACACATCTTAGCACTCAGTCTAAAGAGCCAATGAGGGCACACGATTTTGGTACCGTCCATGGTCCAAGTTAACTGCAGACTTGTGTGATCATGAAGGCCGGATATTACTAGTGGTATCAGATTGCGACAGTAACTACATCAAGGTGTCGCATCTGACCTCAGGCACGTCACGGACAGTTATCAAATAAAAAAAAGGAATCTTCGCAAGATTTGGAATCCCAGATACCTTAATGACGGACAATGGACCCCAATTTGCATCAGCAGAATTCTCTGTGTTTGCACGCACTTGGGAGTTCGATCATGTGACGTCTTTACCCAAGTACCCACAGTCGAACGGCAAAGCTGAAAATGCAGTCCAAACCGTGAAGCGGCTGTTTACAAAGTGCAAGGCCTCTGGGCAGTCTGACTCCCTGGCACTCCTTGAATGGCAGAACACACCTACAGAGGGGGTCGGAACCAGCCCTTCACAACGGTTAATTGGTCGCCGCTGCAAGACCCTACTGCCCATGGCTGGGGAGCTCCTACAGCCTAGACACTATACAGTTGAAGAGACGAGGATTCTCGCTGGAAGAAAACAATGACAGAAATTTTATTATGATAGAGGAGCTAAGCAGCTGCCAGAAATTAACCCCAGAGAAACAGTGCAAATGAGGATACCGGATGAGAAAAAGTGGAGCAGAGGCACTTGCACGGAGAAGATATGCAACCGGAGCTATGTGGTGAAAGTAGAAAACAAAGAATACTGGCGTAACCAACGACATCTCCTCAAGACTAATGAGCCCCCTCTAGAAGAATCAGAGCCCGATACAGATGTAGAGTCAGTCAACCAACCTGTGCAGCAGGAGCAACCCATCGTCCCAACCAACCCCCCTGAAGGAACCATCTACCGCAACTGACAGCCCTACCCTTTGTCAGTCTACTCGAACACGCCAAACACCTGCTTGGCACAAGGACCATGTTATGACTGGAAATAAGGATATAAGTTATGCCAAACTCAATGTAGTACACACTGATCTAAGACTAAGTGTTCATGTAACTATTGTTTTGTTTATTGGTTATTGTTTTGTTTTTTTATTATAAGGAGAAAGATGTAACGAGATCTCTTCCAGTCTGCTAATAGTTAAGAAAGAACAATAACGGAAAGCGCACTCAGATGTTTTGTACACGTAAACTATAATAGCTAAATGTTCCAGATCTGAGATGAATACGAACTCATTGAATTATCGTTACAGGTCTGTTTGTGATAGGCCTCAAGTAGTAGAGAAAAGATAGCGGATCAAAATAGTTTTGAGCCCCGTTTTGCTAATATCGGAAAATTTTATCGATAATATAATTTGTAGATCCTTTTTGACCAATTAGTAGGTTTAGACAATTAGACCTCACTGCCTCATGGAGTACGAGTCTGAATAGCTCATACATCATGAATAGCTCATAAATTTAAAATTATATGTCAACTATTAATTGTAGCAAATGAGAATAAACTCATTCAAAACGACATTATACTCAGTCGCTGCTAGAATATGGCTGTTTGTTTTGGGTATATTCACGCTTTACAGAAGGAAAAATACGTTTCCCTCTTGGCTTTGCTTTTGGCAGTAATTGTTGTACTTTAGAGCCCGAGAATACAATAAGCTAATATGGCAACGAAGCACTTTGAACCTTTAGTTTTAGTGTTTTTTTTTGTTTCAAAATACCTTTTTGGAAGCAGACTTTACCTTTCAAACATTTCATTCAATGCATATAAAAATTTATGAAATGTCGTAGAAGAAGTTAAAAATTGTTTTCTCTTTGAACCTTTAATATTGTCATTTCCGGTTCTTTCCACCTTTTTCATCATTTTACGTTGGTTTCTAGTTATTTCCTTTCTGTACCACATATTCCGCTTTTCCGCTATTACTTCTTTATATGACTTTTCCATTACTTTTTTACAGGGACGCGATGACAACTGCTTTTCTCAAATGCCAGTGAGCTACTTTTAACATACCCGCTAACGACTAAACTGCCGCCGGTGGCTCTGAAAACTTCATAATGGTAAAAGCGCAATGCTTGTAGGATGCGGCTATAAAGATAAACTCAAGTATAGATAGCACAAAATAATGTGCTAGCTTGAAGCCACGATATTGAGCACTATGGCCACATTGATAGCGGGCTCACTATTTTTAGTGCAAAGTTTCTTTTGAAACTTTGCAGTATTGTGATGAGTGGCGCAAATTCACATCAGGGATTCATACAGTCATAGTGTAAACGTTCTTCGTGGGGGGGTTGGATCACGTGATATCTTGTTGTCTAAGATACTTCAGTGTGGGCTGGCATGGCCATGTTTTTTTCTTACGCAAGTTGCTCGTTCTCGGAATCACGAATAGACACTCGGTGAGAACTGACATGAATTTTAAAAATCTAAATAGCAAGATAACAAATGTAAAGCCCAAAAGCATAAGGTGGGCACAAAAATTCTTAAGTTGGAAATGAGGAGGGCGAATTTAATATGAATGAATGAGAGGGACGAGCAATTTGTAAAATTTGTGTTTCCACTTTTGACTTAGAACTTGCTGCCAAAGTAGACCAAATTAATGTAGAAATAATGGGCTCCAAGAGAGAACCTATAACTCCATGTTCATGCCTTTCCACCTGAGGATCAAGTAAATGATTCTACAGATATATAATATCAACTTAGGAATCAGCTATGCTGGAGGATCCGAAAGGATACAGGCTTATTGAATTAATAATTACCGTGCCGAGGCCGCTGGCACAGTCTTAGAATGCAAGGCTGTTTACTTTGATGTTACATTTGTGCCTGTGAGCCGCAGTCCGAAAGTAACATGGGCTCTGTCCATGCCGAGCGGCCAGCGATTACTTTATAGTGATAAGATCCGAAAGCATGGACTAAATAGATTTAATAAATATTAGTAATAGTTTTCACTAGAGCTGCCCCCGCTTTTGAAGATCTGCTTAACACCTGTATATGGTTTTACTGGATATAAATACTGTGCATACGAAAATTTAAAAAGAAACCTTTGAATATTTATTGAAGTTAAACATTCATGCGGTTTTGGTGAAAGTAAATGTCAATGAACAGTTTATTCACAGTTTTGAAGCAGCTGTGCCTGAGAAAAGTGTAATTTTTTCTTTAAAGAACAAGTGGCTGATGCTCCGGAGGGCTCCAGTAAACAAACATTGATGCCTTATGCGAAAATCTACAAACCGAGAGTAAAGCAAATAATTGTCAGAATTTGAAATGCCAGCACCGAAATGCCTTGTTTTTATTTCGGAAGCGGGTAAGCCTTGCTAAAAAGTTCTGTATTTGTTATTTTATTCTTTAAAAATCTTAATAAAAGTTTTATAAAGAAAGAAAAGTGTTGAATATTATTTTTCTTTGTCAAGCGTTTTATCCTTGAAAAAGTAGTAAACACATTTGACATGATTTTAACTCCAGCCTCCAAACTAAATTCACTCTGAGTGTACAATTTCACCTACACAACTATTTCTTCAAAACTATTGAAGCAAGATTTAATTATCACTTTTTAAAAAAAGATTGTTTTGAGATCCAAATTCAACTTAAACACTAAATTAATTTTTTTAAACACTAAATTTACTTTTGAGCTAGAAGGAAACTCCACATTTTGGTCAGTAAACTCGTTACGATGACGGCAGCGACAAGCTTTGTTTTTCACCAAGTGTTGAGAATTTTTATTAGTTTTTGATAAACAAAAATTTACAAGCTCATTTAACGTATGTTTTGTTTTTTTAAAAAAACAAAACTTCTTGACAAGTGTTCTTGTAGTTCAAAATAATTCATGTCAACTTGATCTTGTTTTGACTTTTGTCACTCTCCGAAACGTAATAAAGTCAAATGTTTAAAAACAATATCTTAGTGCTTCGTAAGTTTGACCAATCAACTTGAAATAAAAAGAATTTACACTGTATTGTAATAAGAAAAAGTTGTTCTTTATCAAAGTTTATTCTTCAGCAATTATTTTCATTACGAACTCAACTATTTTAAAACATTTGTCT
>JAOBAY020081025.1:0-10839 GCA_025331085.2 Zoanthus sociatus
CATTTTGAGGCTGAAATGGCGGAAAAAATAAGAACATTGAGCCTGAGCTAAATTTTACTGGTTCTTAATAAAAAAAAGAGTGTAGTCAAACTGAATTCTAAATTAAACACATACATTGTCAAAAAAAAACTAGTATTGCATTAAAATCTTCGCTCATTGTTTTCATTTCTAGTTAATGTTGACCGTTCAGTTCTAACTCAAAATTTTACAGGTGTTCGAGCAAGAGCGCGAAGATGCGACATTTTTGAGCTTCGGTGACAGAAATTCCCTGAACTCTTATAACTTTGCGGCTGTGCCAAAATTGTCCTTCATTACTTCGATCTATTTATCGTGGTAATATACATTCATATTTCAAGTCCATATCACCAAGATACCACCATTAATTTGAATAAATCTACTCTTAATGTAATATATTTCTTTTTTAATTTTTCAGTAAAATAAGTTGTTGTTGTTTAATATAGAAGCTCGAAGCTCATTTCACACTTGAAGTAGAATTCGCCGAGGTTGGCGATAGAGCTATCAGTGAGCATGGAGAAGGAAATATCAAATTGCCACAAAAACTGTATATTGCCTTGCTAAAAAGGAAATCGGTACTCAAAAGTGTAGTCATCTTTGCTTATCTTTCTTTGCTATACTGTATTATATACTAAAACGTGTTCTTGTATAATACAGGCCTCTTTCAAAAGACAAGAAGGGACAAATTGCTAGGCTAGAGATGGCTCTAACCCTGGTTTTATACAAGTCACGATATTCGATTCAAAGTCTAGTCTATTTAAATTGAACTTTAGAAAGTCAATTTAGAACTAACCTTTTGCCAATTCACAAAATCCTGTACCAGTTTGTCTAAATCTATTCTATCGAATGACTTTGCTTTGCTAGTGTGTGTCACTGTGAGGAAAAAGACAAACCTTTTGTCACTAACCAAATAACTAAAATATCAAAACTTAAAAAAAAAACTTTTATAACGAGCAGATGTAATTTTCTGCAAACTAAATAAGCGTTTTTAATTTCAAAGACCAAGGCCAATGGCAATGAACACATTAAACCAGTAGGAAATGACGCAAAAAATTACAGAAGACGTTTTAGAAATCGGTCAACTTACCTTCCATCTCCAGGCACTCGTAATCCGATGTTATCCTTCAATGAGAAAATATATTGTAACGCATCACGATGTATGATTCTAGGTTCGCTGAAAGTTTTTTTTTATATTTCTTCTAAATTCGTAAAACTTCTACTAGCTTTTCGCTGTTGAGGTCAGCACGTCACTTTTCCCGCCAAAACCTGAACAATCGTCCCCAGTCTTTCCTCCGATCAGGTTTTTTTTATAGGCTTTGCATATCTAGATCAAGATAAGTTCGCAACGCGTTTCGGATTCAAATAAATCAAAACTATTTATTCGGAATGGATGCATAAAATTACAGAAAACGTTTTAGAGTAAGTCAACTTGTCTTCCATTTTCAGGGAGTTTCACTCATATCCTATCTTATCCTTTGATGTTTAGTCAGTTCAGATAATTTTTCATTGGCATTACCATATTATTTTCATAATGCACATGTACACCTAGTATAGCTTAACCAGTATTTTCACTCTCGTGTCAAGAAATAGGATTGCATTCGCTCAAAAGAAAGTCAATTCTACTCAAAATGCCGAACACAGCCATACCGAATCAAAGGCTATCTAACATCAAGGAAAATCCAAACATTTTTGTAGAAGGGGAGAAAGTTAAACAGGTTTTCTCCTCTAAGTCACTTGGTGTTCAGATAGATCAAAATATTACTTGGGAAAACCATATATCCATGACATCTAAAAATATTGCCTCTGGAATAAGCGCAATGAAACGCATAAGGTACTTCGTTCCACGTGATATACTCCTAACCGTGTACAATGCCTTGGTACAAGCCCATTTTCATTATTGTAGCATAGCATGGGGAAACTGCAGCGAAGGTCTTTCTCAAAAACTACAGAAACTCCAAAACTGTGCTGTAAGAATAATTACCTTCTCGGGCTATGATGTAGATACAAATGATTGACAAATGTATCTTCAGTTTTATGGATTTGATACAATAATGAAGCCATGATGAAAACACATGCATGGACTCAAGCCCTTTTAGCATCTTTTTTGAATCAAGAATTAAAACATGTTTTTATTACTGTTTTCAGTCTTAAACCTCTATGGCTAGCAAACCAGGTAACTATACATGTAT
Organism: Zoanthus sociatus; assembly: GCA_025331085.2. Lineage (NCBI taxonomy): Eukaryota > Metazoa > Cnidaria > Anthozoa > Zoantharia > Zoanthidae > Zoanthus > Zoanthus sociatus. The sequence goes on from JAOBAY020081025.1 coordinate 2,205, forward strand.
CCTTCATTCGAAAACTTCATTCAGCCCCAAAAGTTATGAATCATGGTTGACAATGTTCGAGGCTGCAAAAAGTTACAAGTTTACACCTGTGCTAGATGTCGCACAAAATCTGGAAGAGGACCAGGTCCCATCAATACTTTACCATAGAAACTGTCGAGGTGTATTCAGTTTTCACCATGAAAAGAGATTTGGAAACAATAAAGAGAAAGAATCAGAGCCCCCACGACGAAGATGGTGAAGCTTTCAAACCACCAGCAGCAAAAAGAAATGTAACAACACCAACACTATCATACAGCAAAGATTGCATTCTCTACGAAAAAAATAAGTACATCCGCTTTAAGTCTTCTCGAGAGCCTTTTGCCTGATCAATAAGGCAAAATGCAGACATTATTTTTTTTAAAGAAACGTACATTACTCCTGCTTGTGAGCGAGATCGAGTGTATTAAAATATCAGTGGAAAAGTGATATGTTTTTTCGCATGGTACTAATCACTCAAAAGGTGTTTTAATTTTAATCAAAAATGATCGTGACATAAAAATAACCAAAACAATATCAGATGAACACGGTAGATTTGTGTTATTGAAAGCCAGTGTTCAGGATTCAGATTTTATTCTCATGAGCATTTATGCGCCAAACATAAACGAAAAATAAAATTAGTTTTACAGGATCTTGAAATAGACTTCCAGTCGAACATAATTTTGGGAGGTGATTTTAATGTTATTTTCAGTTCTGATCTGGACTGTACCGGGGGTCAACAGGCAGTTAAGGAGAGTGTGAAAATTGTGAATCAAATTGAGCTCAAGTACGACCTGATTGACATTTGGAGAGTTCAAAACCCAGAATCTAAGAAATTCATGAGGAGGCTAAAGACTTGTCCAGTCTAGACTTGATCTTCGGCTGATAAGTAATTTGTTACAAGATGAGACAAGTAAAGTCGATATAATACCCTCGATAAGATCTGATCACTCAGCACTAAGCCTAACGATAAAGAGCATCAGCAAATTTAAAAATGACCCTTCGTATTGGGCCTCGTACAGAAGATTAATGTTGCAAGTAGTCAACCACATTTGGAAGTGTTGCAAGCACCTTTTACTATGGTCTTGAATGAAGGTAGCCCGCAAAGTACTAGAATTGACATTGTGTTTGATAGGTACAGAGAAATGTCCATCAAGAATGTCGAGAGAGGTATCAGAAGGGAGGTTCAAGGGATGCAATTAGCAAACATCACTATTACACAGATAATTCGACCGTGGAGGAGGTTTCTCAGTCAAATGAAGAACAATCTTGCAGTAGTGTGGTTCCAATACACGCACAAAGCTAACAGACATGAAAAAAAATCACAACCGTGCTTCGTGAAGACACATGCAGAAGTCTTATTGGTGTGCACGCTTTTACAGGCTGTGATAGCGTAAGTGCATTTGCAGGCAAGGGAAAAGCAAAAGGTCTCAAGATACTTAAAGGATGATACAGAAGTTAAAGAACCTTTCTCTAGATTGGGCGAAGAATGGCAACTTCCATCTGACCTCTTTACCCACATAGAGAAATTCACCTGTGATCTCTATCTATCTGAAGCTATTGAAGTGAATGTTGCATGCTACAATCTCTTCTGTTCCAAAAATGGTGAGATGGAATCCTTTCAACTACCACCGTGTAAAAATTCCCCTCAGGAACATAACGTACGTGCTAACTATCAAGCAGGTTTCTAGAAACGATGTCTTTAACAACATCCTATAATTCTAAGTCCTGCCGGCATGGGATGGAAACTGCAGCAAGTGGATGAGCGACGAGAACTTCAGTTTGACTGGATTGATGGAAAACCTACTCCTGATGCTTCCCAGTTGTGTTTGCGTGTTTGGTCTGAAATGTACATGGTCTGAAATGTACAGAGAAATGAAAGAATGCCAAAACCAAGTTGAAGGTGATGAAGAAATCTTTATAATTCAGATGATGACACAGATGACTCACATGATGAAGGTTAGCTCCCAGCAAACGCTGGTACTAATTTACCTACTCCGGAAGGATGGAAAGCTGAGTTAGGCGGAAAAGAAGGTCACACAAATATTCGAATCTGGGCAAACTGCCGAGATCGAACTGGGGACCTTGTGGTTGGAAACCACGTCCGCCCTTTGGCTCCCTGGCTCATAGACTAAACATAGCAAGTTAACTGTTTTTAGTTAGGAGCTTATGAGATTATTAACTTTCTTCAAAATACTCAATATGCTAGACTAGGTTAATTCATAGTTTCAATATTTATCAGTCTCTAATAAACAAAATAAACTTGGATGTAAATTACTTGTACAGCTTGGCACATGCAACTTCGCTTTGCTATTCCACAGAAAGGCTGTATTTGGTCCACATTCGTAGGAAGTGACGTCACCATATTTGAACACGAGTGGCTCAGGGCAGGAAATTTTGCACGATAGTATTCCACCTTTATTGACGCATGTTTTGTGTCCATCCATAGGAGAAGCAAGGAACGGGCAAGCTGAAGGATCAAAGATATACAACAATCATTATCGTGCATAAAACTATTTTTGAAAAATGGTCCTAAGCAATGAGAGTAATGAAGCTCAAATCAAGGCAACAAGTTATGGGTTGCTAGTTTAGATTAAAAAACACAGAAGATGGATAGAAACAATTCACGTTTACAAAAACTTTAAACAACAAAATTTACGTATGAAAATTTAAAGCTGTTTGGCAACACCTTTAACAGAAAACGACGACACAAAGACATAAAGGATAACAGCTAAAAAGTAATGCTAGTTTTATTACAGTAAGACAGAGAAATAGTTAATGTGCATTATTTCATTTGTTCCCACCCCGATAGGGATTACCACCTTATTGTGGTGGGTTGGTTTACGTGTCCCTATGACTTCTAGATCGGCGGAAGTTCAAACTTCTGGTAGGGTCACCCATGCTGAAGGGGTCAAAAGGTAAGGGCCAGACAAAGAGTGATTCCCTGGCCCTACAGGTTGGGGGTTGGGCGTGGGGCGAACTACTCCACCCCATAAAAGAAACAAGTTACGGAAACTACGACAACGACGACAAGTGAACCATATACACGCCCGGAGGTAGACTTAAGCTGAGTGACTAGCGACAGAATGACCAACTCTAATGAAAGCCTCAATCCGGAAGTTAAAAATACAAGATGTAGTCTACTCGGGCCTAAAGCACGGATAAGAATTGGAGCATGGAACGTTCGCACCATGTATGAAACATGAAAATCAGCCCAGGTATTAAGAGAAATGAGTAAGTATGATTTGGATATTCGTAGCATTAGCGAGTGTCGTTGGACAGGGTCTGGACGTCAGAGAACAGCGGATGGTTCGATCATATTGTATTCAGGCCATGAGGATACCCACATCAATGGCGTTGCACTGATTATTGGCAAAAAATGTGATAACACCTTGTTAGAGTGGGAACCATTAGCGACCGAATGCTGAGAGCAAGATTTGATTCCAAGCAATGTAAACTTACGATCATTCAGTGTTACGCACCAACAAACGAAGCAGACGACGAGACGAAAGATGACTGGTATGATCACCTAACCCAAGTGTTATTTAAGGTCCCTGCCATGAGATGCTTTTAGTTATGGGCAACTTGAATGCCAAGGTTGGAGCAGACAACACTAAGTACGAAAGAGCTATGGGCAAGAAAGGCTGTGGCACAATGAATGACAACGGCGAGCGACTTGCCGATTTGTGTCTCAGCAATAACCTTATTATTGGTTGCACGACCTTCCCCCACAATATTATCCACAAGCTAACCTGGAAGTCACCAAACTGAAGAACTTTAAACCAGATTTACCACCTTATTGTCAATGGAAAATGGCGCCGGTCGCTTGAAAATGTTAGAGCGTTTCGAGGAGCCGACGTATCGGGTGACCACAACTTAATTGTAGCAACACTAAAACGAAAACTTCGCAAGGTAATGAATCAAGACCAACAAAGAAAACATTTCGACATTGCGAAGCTCAGGTGCTCCAAAATCCAAAAGCAGTTTGTTCTGAAGGTAGGGAGCCGTTTTCAAGCTCATTCGGCACTTCAGTCGAGACTAGATGGAATGAAATCAAGAATACCTACAACGAGGCGGCAGTCAGCACAATAGGCTATAGAAAGAAAAAGAACAAGCAATGGTTAACATCCAGGACATGGGAGAAAATACATAAACGGAAACAACTTAAACTGAAAATGCTCAACGCAAAATCACCAAGGCTACAAGAACAGGCCCAGCAGACCTACGCGTCCAAGGATAGAGAAGTGAAGAAGAGTGCCAGGAAGGATAAGAGGAATTTCATTGAAGAAATGGCCTGCAAAGCCGAGCTTACTGCTATAAGAGGAGAACTGAGCACCGTTTATAAGATTACTAAACAGCTCTGCGGCAATTACATCAGCCATTCACCACCAGTCAGAGCCGAAGATGGTTTTACCTTGAGAACTGAGCGCAAACAAGCAGACAGGTGGGCTCAACACTTCCAGAAATTTCTAAACCAGACGAGCCAGCAAGCCCCGCCCCTCCACAAGATACCTTCAATATCGACACAAGCCCACATTCAGCCTTGGAAGTTGGAGATGCAATCAAAACTATTAAGCGCGGCAAAGTGCCCGGACCCAACTCCTTCCATGCTGAAATGCTACAAGCTGACCTTCACACTGCCACAAGCGTGCTAGTTGCCCGCTTTTGTCATATTTGGGATAACAACACCATCTCAAGTGATTGGGCCAAAGGTCTCATTGTTAAAATCCCGAAGAAAGGCAATTTGCAAAACTGTGACAACGGCGTGGTTTAACACTTCTCTCTATCCCAAGTAAGTTATTCTGCATGCAGGGTTATTCTCCAGCGAATTGATTCAGCCATTGACAGCAAGCTCAGAGAGGAACAGACTGGTTTTCGTAAGGGTCGAGGATGCATTGACCAGATCTTTACGCTGAGGAACATCATTGAACAGTGCCTGGAATGGAACACCCCCCTGTACATTAACTTTATAGATTTCAGAAAAGCTTTTGACAGTGTTCATAGAGAGACTCTTTGGAAGATCTTGGAGTTGTGTGGATCCTGAAAAAGATCATTACATTGATCAACCTTTTCTACAGGAATTTTGAGTGCAGTGTTATCGTCGGCGGCAACACCTCTGAGCCATTCCCAGTTAATTCCGGTGTATGCCAAGGCTGCATCCTCTCCCCAATGTTATTTATAATAACTATAGGTAATGCAACAAACATCAGACAAGGCGAGAGGTATATCTAATGGACGCTTTTCTCCCACCTCGAGGATATAGACTTTGCTGACAATCTGGCTGTTCTGTCCTCGAGGGCTGACGACCTCCAGGAGAAAACGAACAGACTGGAAACGTTTTCTAGACAAACAGGACTTAACATCAATACCAAAAAAAACAAAGTCACGTCAACCAATTCGAGCAGCCTCCCATCTATAACTGTCAATAACAAAGTGCAGTCCAATCAGCAAGGATAATGGAGCCAAAAAGGATATTCAATCTAGGTTAGGCAAGGTGCGAGGGGCCTTTGAACGACTTCAACCCATCTGGAAATCCAAGCAGTACAGCCTTAGGACCAAGCTGAGACTATATAACAGTAACGTGAAATCTGTCCTTTTCTACGGATCGGAGTTCTGGCGTGTTGTGAAGGCAGACATGGCTAAGATTAGTGCCTTTCATAATGGGTGTCTGCGGAAGATATGTCGCATCTTTTGGCCTCAAAAGGTAGCAAATGAAGACCTATATCAGAAAACGAGCTGCGAAAATATCTTGCTTGAGGTCAAGCGCCGTCGCCTGATATGGCTCGGACACCTTTTTAGGATGGAGCAGGAACGGATCCCCAAAACAACAACGCAGTGGAATGCTGTTGGAAAGCGCAAGTATGGACGGCCAAGAACAGCCTGGTGAAGAAAACTCCAGGCTGAATTGAGAGAAATGGGTATGACTTGGGGCGAAGCCCAAAAACTTGCTAAAGACCGCCAGAAGTGGCATTGCCGTGTCGAGGCCATATCTCCCACCCAGGAAGAATAGGATAAGTTAGTATTTCATCTGTTCATTTCAGAGTTTTTAAATCTATTAATAAATAAATTGCACGGAAGGGAGTCTTTTCTTAGTTTTCCCAATAATAAAGTAGATAATCACTTGTAACACGTCAGTTTTAAATACTTCTTTTAAACCAACGAGACTCGAGTTGATTAAATCACTCTTCCAATAACATTGCAAAGAGTTAACAGGGGCTCTCTGGTAAAGCAAAGTAAACGCAACCCATGATTCTTCGAGTGATCTCGCTTCATTCGAACAGCGCTTTTCTCAACGCTTTTTGTGGACAACCCAGAAGTACTCTATGACGACTCGTACAAGTGTAGACGGCGTTAAAGTTTTAAACCACTGTAACTAACATAACAAGTTAAAAGCATATAGACTTTATAGTAAAAAAATGCAAAATAAGTTTACCGTTTGTGACATTCGACTTTAAGTCACAATTTTTCCCCCAGTAGCCGTGCTTACAAACACAACTATAATCGTTAATTTCATCCTCACATATACCGTGGAGGCATGGGCTTGAAGCACATTCGTTGATGTTGATTTCACAGTTAATGCCCGTAAATCCCTGTTGGCAGCCAATGCATTGTGGAACCCCATCTTTGACGAGGCAGGAACTGAAGTAGTGGCACTCGCCATGACACGTGTCAGAGGCTACACGAATATCAATAAACGGAAAAATTATCAGTAGCTATAAATGTTCAATAACTTTGTCTACACTGATTTATTACTTTATCTATACTGATCTATACCTTTATCTATACCTACAACTGTATCTATATCTATTACTTTAGCTATAACTATATATAAATCTACATTTTTACCTGTGCCTCTATCTTTGTAGATATTCATCTTTTTATTTCTTTTATCCAGTCACAGCGAGAACGCGGGACATTTTGAGTGGTAAGTTTGCAATTTTTTGACGAACAAATGTCGGACACTCAATTGTTCTATACTCAAGTTAAGAGATACTTGGAAATTTTTCAATATAACCGTTTTTTACTCGTATCGTCTCAATGTCTTTTGACTCCTATCAAGCCTTGTCATATTCCAAGAATAAAACTTAACTTTTCATGATTTCATGATCAGACTTTCACACTTTTCATCTTTTAAGCTGACTCATTTTGACTTTTATACCAAGCCTTTTAATATTCCATAAATAAAACAAAATTTGTCTTTATCGTTTGTAACTCTGTATACAATAAACAAATTATGACATGGAAGATCCAGATATCGTTTTTTTTTCACTTGTTTTGGTATCAAATTGCTCACTCGCCCGAAGACTCGCACGTTCGCGCTAAGATGCCAAAACTCGTGAAAAAAAAGCAATATCAAGATCTCATCATGTAAATATCTCTAGTTCATACACCATATTGATCATAAGTATCGTATTTTTCACTAAATACATCTACAGTGCCCTGTTCCTTTTGTTTGGTTGTACTCAGCTAAAAATGCCTACCTTTGCATTTTGATGGGACAATACGTTGTATATTTCCTTTGTTGCCGTGCAGGAAACTTGCCCAGGCACGAACTGTTCCACCGATAGGCCATTTACACAAAGTGGCAATGCTCGCCATTTCATGATCAGTGGTTCCAACGTTCCATATGTTTACCTGCAATTTGTGCGTGGAAATAACAACAACAAATGTATTACTTTAACTTAATGTAAAGTAAAATAAAAAAGCCAAATCGAGGCCAAAGCAGATGTCCAAGGCAGTTAACATTATTTAGGCTCTCTTTTGATTTAGAGGATAACCATGATGTCTGCTATGTATTAACGTGGCGTTATTTCCCACAGTGGCATCTAGTTAGTTACTAGTATACATTTGCTTTTTATACCTGCGGTTATCATTTAAGCCACATCACACAAGCAATACACTTCTAGTATTTAACAATCAGACCCAAGATAGCAGGAAAGGGCTATTGACTTATTGGTCGTTGAGGGAAAAAGGCCTAATTGTTTTAATATCATCCAACTTGTCGGATAGAGAAGGCACTAATAAAGGTAGTAAATGTAAGTTGAACAAATATTTATGGAATAAATTGAAAGAAGGCGAAAGCCTTGAAGTCGTATTGAGTACGATACAGCAGCAGGTTTTCAATACTGGCGAGTTTCGCTACTCGAGGACTGTTACTTTTAGCTTTCTAGTAGCGTAGCCAATCAGAAAGCGGTATTTGCAATAGTGCACTAGTAGAGTGATACTAATAACAGTAAGCGTTCAAATGTAGCAAATGTGCTGTATTTAGGATTTAATGAAACACACAGTTTAAGAACAATTCAACGTTTGTATCCGTCGGTCAGAGGCCAGTAGTTTTGGAGATGTAAAGTATGCTATTAAAGTTAAAATAACATACTGAAGCTGTTTATTAAATAAAATAGAATATTCTTATTAATCAAACTGATAGAATGAGACATTAATTTTTTTATTATCAAATCGTTATCAAATATCATATTGAAATTGTTTACCTGATGTAGATAACCTAGGAATGAATCTTCTTTGGAAAGGATTCCATTAGAAAAACTTGGATGTCTTTGTCCCAAAACCACAGCTCCTCCTGCACTTAACTGTCGATGTTTTGACACGTTCGAATATCGCT
>JAOBAY020081036.1:0-18811 GCA_025331085.2 Zoanthus sociatus
AGTGAGGTGATGTTTGGTGTTTGTGGGTTTGGGGGCATTTGCAGTACGAGCTTCAGTCAGGCTTGCACTTAATGGTTTAGAGGTGTCGGCGTGGCCGCGGGAAAGCTGCACAAGTATAAAAGCGTCATAAATTTGAACCAATCAGATGAAATAGTAAGTTTCCCTGACCCTGACCAGCTTTAACCAATCACAAGGAATGTTCAGTTCTTTGTTCACTACACGAAGAAATATGATAGAGTTTGAACTTATTACCTAAGTGAGACAAATGACACTCTAACAGGTTAAAGAGATATTAGATTAGAAATATAGAAAATGTGAGAACCTTAAAGTTCTGATACCATTGTTGTTGTAAGTTACCATGACCACATACAAAGGCAGCAACAACTCACAGATTTTACTAGCATATCCTTTATCATGTTTTAACAGTTTTATTGGACTATGCTTTCTAAAGCGGAGAAAAGGGTGTTAATGACGCAAACTCTGCGTTGTCTCGGATTTTATAAAGGGAAAAATTCACAACATTTAATTACGTTGAGAATGAAAATACTGGGTCCAGTTACAAAGAATAGGACCAAAATGTGTACCTTACATGGTAGGCATAAGTAATGACTTTTTGGCCAACCTAATTGATGTAATTTATTACTCGTGGAATGCAGGAATTTGGAATGAAGAAAGAGTTTTACGTTGTCGTTGCATTAGCTAATAATTTCAAAAAAATGACGGCAACTTTTAACTTTTATCTTGTCTTGTTTCATCTAACGATTTTCTCGAATATTGTGTTTCTTACAAGGAAAGCGTAACAATTCTAAAAGTACTGAATCTCTTCTATCCTCAAACATACCTTCGTCCACAATTCTAGAAGGCAACTTGGTTCCATCAGGCTGAATGATCTCCACCACGACACGGTCACCTCCCTTACAGCGCTCTCCATGGCGGTCCTTTGTGACCAAGTTAAAATGGGCCTCAATCTTTACCCTAGCAGTGTGAATACCATCACCACTGGCGTATGAAATTGAGGCAAATGTGCTGCTGGCATGAATGGTTCCCAGGCTTTCTACAACTCTCTTAGTGCTGCTTGGTTCGCACACGTATTGTATGGTATCATCTTCCTCTGGTTCGAAATTCACCTATAGCAATAGCAACAAAAGCAATGATCAAAGTTCACCTAATGGAATAACAGTATAAACCAGTGATGATGATGACGATGATGATAATGATGACGATGACGATGACGATGATGACGATGATGATGATGAAGACGGTGACGATGATCAACCTTAAAGACTAAGCTTTTTTCTTGTTTTTGTTTCAAACTTTTTATCACACAATTTTAAACGTTTTTAATTTTGGTCCAATATATATATAAATTTTTCTTTTCATATTACTTTGAAATTCGAGAGTTTCTTCTGCTTTGGTTCGTGGCCGCGTCAATAAGGAGACTGGAAATAGTCGCGAAGGCCGTCAGTACCAAGCAAGAACGGCGTAACTTGTAACAGAAAGCATTGCCTGATAGCTTTTCATTTTAGAAGTTGACACATTCAACAAAATTGTTTAAATATTCATCCTTCATTGTCTCAATTTTTGTTTTTTAGATAAATTTTGGTTGAAAATGACGTCATTCACAGCTATTTCTAATCCCCTTCAGTACGAGGCCATGAACCAAGATGGAGAAAACATTTTAAGTTTCAAAGTACTATAGACGAAAGAAAAGTTGATATGAACAAAACATTTTGCAGAAGTGCTTAAAATTGTATGACAAAAACAAGTAAGGGCTAGTTGCACTATAATGAAATGTACCTTTAATTCATTCAGAGCCTCTAGCCGGCTTTTCATGTTCAGCACATCAACGTCACCGCCAAACTTCAGCACATTCTCTGCAAATTCACAGCAGCCAGCAAGTTTTCCGATTTCCAACTCAATGCTGTCTTTCTGTAGACTTAGCACTTTTTGTTTGCCAACGTGTATCTGATCCAGTTGACGCAATAGTTCGGCTTCTCCCTCCAGCAGAGCTTTTATTCGTAACTGTGTATTTTGATTTATTTCTTTGGCTATGGAATCACGACACTCGTTGAGTCTGTGGGAAAAGTCACTTTTATAAAAATGGCGGATAGTTAAGATTATCTGATTGGTAGGAAAAAGGATAGCTATAAAGTTGGTTAGCCCAGTTGGTAAGACCCCAGTCTGCTGTGCGGGAGGCTCGGTTCGATTCCCAGCCGGACCAACACTGAGGGTCTTAAAATAATTGAGGAGAGGTGCTGCCTTCGCTCTAACATCTGCAAATGCTAAGACCTTCGCGTCTGCTCGGATAAGGACGTTAAACCGTAGGTCCAGTGGAGGGAATTAAAAGAATTAAAAGAACCCACACACTTCTAGCAAAGAGTAGGGTGGTGATCCCGGTATTGTGGTCTGTTTCTTCAACCGAGGGCACTTCTTATCGGCTGCTAATTTGCGCCATAACATGTGAGCCGCTCAAGCGGACTCTCTAAGACCCTCAACTGTTAAAACCTGTATTTATTTTGTAAAGCGCTTAGAGCTTTAGGAAAAGCGCTATATAAATATTGTATTTATTTATCAATTATTTATTAAAACAATTTACTCGAGGCAAAATACACAGGTTGCTTCAAAACTACTAAAACTTTTGATTTTTCAAACGTATTTCTAAAGTATATAAGAGAAATAAAGTACTAAAATACTTTATATATTTATGAGTTATATTTTTTACCCTTAAATATAATTAACATTTTAAATGGAGCCGAAACCAATTGTTGAATTGCACGCAATTTAAGTATCGTACAGGTACAGATGAACAGCAACTATTTTCAAGAGCATTCTAGTTATGTTTATTCAGATACGTATTTTAGATTTTTTATTTTCTATTTATTGAATCAAGCTGCAACAAAAGTCATATGACTTTAAATAGTAGATGTTGTCAATGGCTAAACTTACTCTTGCCGCTGTTATTAATTTAATGGAAAAGGGGAGAGGGGTGGGGAGAGGGGTGCAATTGTATTCTTATTGTTGTTTGAGTTAAACTGCTACTACAATTAATCTGGACATGCGTGGTTGGCATAGTTGGTAAGATCTGGCTTCCGACCACAGGGTCCCCAGTTGGATGCCCTGCTCTGCTAAGATTTGAATCATTGTGCGACATTCTTTTTGTGCTAAGTTAACTCAGGTTTCCATCTCTGCTCGTGTCTTCGGAAAATTTTAATGTAGCTCAATTGATTGACTTTCACCTCTTCAAGTTTGTTTGAACTCCTGTTTTTTTTGTTGGTATGACAACAATATCATATAATGATGGGATATGTACTGATGTTATCGTGAATTGCTAGTTTATGGGTCTGAATAACAGGCCCATACGCAGAGGGGTGCGCAGGCCCACGCACCCCACCCCCTCCCCCAACTATTGCAAACAAAGTCTACTCGATTACAAAAGTAATGAATAAGAAATAACGTTTATGATGGAAAGTGATCATCAAAGCATATTTAGAAGCACTTTTATTGACATGTAAAATAATCTCAATAATATATTAGAATAAAATCGATATTTGTCAGTTCAGCAAAAAGTCCAAAGTTTTTTTATGCTGTCCTAAAAAATATGAAAGTCGAGATAAAATGACGTCATGTCTGGGGGATTGGTTCCAATAACTGAACTTATTCGCACCCCCATGCCCAGCAAAATTTCTGCCTACGAGCCTGAATAAACACAAAAATGGTGGTTTTCATACCTCTGTGACATTTCTCCTACGTGGTGCAAAGTCCTCTTTAGCTCAGGGATAAATAATTTTGTTCGTGTCAAAAGGTCGCCAATGGCGTCTTGTCTTGCTGGCAAAGCATCCTTCGGGAAAACATATTCGTGCTCTCTGTGTTCTAAGATGGTGCAAACACGACAGATTGCCTCCTCGCAAGTGTTGCAAAAATATTTGATCATATTTCTGGTGTGAAACCTACAAAATGAGAGATTATATCTGTCCAGTTCTTGACCATTTTCTTGTTCACCTAGTGAGTTTGTCAGTGCGAATATTTTGTGGTCGACTGTTGCCCGGACCCTTTTGTGTTCAGCAATACAACTCGTGCAAATGTCTTTATTGCAGTCTGCGCATCTAGAGCTCGCGATACCCGCTGGCTCGTTTTCGGCGCAGAAAGTACATCTGCGACTCTCTCTCAGCTCATTATAAAGCTCCTTGGATTTTTCTTGGACCAAGTCAAGCAATTGATTGACAAAAAAGTTGGACTTGAGTGCTTCGATCCCATTCTTTGGAAGCTCTGTCACTTCACGGCACGTTGGGCACGTGAGAAACTGGTTCGGGTCGTTGTTAACAATCCTGTGTAAACACTGGCTGCAGAAAGTGTGCATACATTTTAGAAGCTTGGGAGATGAGAGTCTCTTCAGGCAAATGGCACATAACAACTGTTCGTTGATTTGCTCAATAACTTGTACTGCAGAGGACATGATTAGTGGCGCCTGTAAAACAAAGAACTGTTTCAATAGAGAAAAAGAGGAAATTTTGCAACATGCTGGAAAATGCCGCTTCTTTAACAAATAAAGAAGCCTAAGCCGTGTATTACATTGCCATAAAACACGACGGGCATTTGAGAACATGAGGGAAATGTAAAAGCACGAACCACAGACTAGTGTTTTCTACACATGTCGAGTGTTCTCAAGTGTCCGGAGTGTTTTATCGCAGTGTAATACACCGCTTAGGTTTCCTTATTTGCTTTATGATATAGATTTTACACGCCCTGAGTAGAAAAAACAAAGCACACAGATCGACAAACTGACGCAATTCAATTCTCGACAGTTTTCGCTTCTTCTTGTTTTATTTGATAAATTACTCTCGTCTTCAAAACTTTTTGCTGCTTTGCAGAGAGCTGCATCATAAGTGTCTTCAAATAAAATGTTTTCCGCCAGCTCTAACAAAAATGTTGGCAAGAGGAATGCCGGTGGCGAAAAACAATAAAACGCGCTGTTTCTGTGTTTTATACTCTGATAAAACATGGATTTTTGACCAATCAGAGCGCGCGCAGGGTCCTATCTATATTATAATATTAGATAAAACGATTACGTTTAAAACTTTAATAATAAAGTGAAACCTTTGTCCATGATTAGAACAATCCAAAATAAAAATGAGATATCATTTAAAAGAATGGTCTGTAGTTCATGTTTGTTGTTTTCGACCAGGTAGAGTATACAATTATCGATTTGTGGCACTTTGAACCAGTGACATCAATTCACAAAAAGCCAGCACTTTACTCAACGTTTCCGGTTCGTCTTGCTACTCCGCCATCCCAAGATGGACGGATGTTGCGAAGGAAGAGATGGAGAAGTTTGCTGAGTTCCTAATTAGGTATGTTGTTAACATCAATGAAAAAATGTATTGTTTAACCAATTTATGCCTTTGTGGTTGTGTTTTTTTAAATATTAGTTTAAACTAACCCGTTGATTTACTGACTGAAAAACTTTAGTCTACTTCTTCGGCGTTTACTTTGCCGTTTGTTAGTAATGAATTCTAACATAATTTAGAACTTTGGCATGTTTTTGTTGCAGCTTTATAAGCTGTTTAAACATATTTTGCTGAAAATTTTCCCTTTTAGTTTTGATGTTTTTTCAAATGAAAGAAACACATAACTTTGGTCCTTAACGGCTTTCGTGCCCGGATCCGTACCGTAAGTTACGGATCACGAACTGACCAATCAGAACACTCGAAATCAGTGGGCCATAAAATAATACAGTATGTTACTTACATTGCGTACATTTGGATTTATTCAAATATATTGCACTAGAAAAGTCACTTTCGCAAGTTATTGTGAAAAATTAGTTTAAGAAATGCTTGCGGTGGACAAAGTCATAAAAAATTAATATAAAGAATATCTAGGTAAGCAAATAAAGTAAAAGACCAGCGACCAGCTCGGCAACAGGTAGATTCATTTAACTAGTGATGTGGCGGCCCGTCGATTCGGTCAATAATAATACTTTCAAACAACCAAAACTAGTCAACGATAAAACACTATGTTTAACGCCAGTAAGTCAGTTTTTGCCGGAGCTAATCTCGCAGAAACTAATGGAGAATACAACTCTGGTCTTTGGATGAGAAATGTTTTTTGATATCTTTGCAATAAAAACAAAAAAGTAAAGGTTATATACCGTTGATATCCAATGAAAAATTCGTTTCCAACACTGTCAATTCGTAAACGCACTCGACCTTGCATTCCTGCCAAAAAACTGTTTTCGTTGTTTGTGAGGGGGACAGATGGAAATCATTACATCCCTAAATATACCTAGCGTTTTAGCAATATAAAAAATTTGTTGCCGGCCGAGTTAAACAAATCGATGACATTTATATTCAAGCATAGTATTAACCAGTTTCTTTTAAACGGCAGCGTTAGTTATTGTTGATGAGGTAATTTTGCAAATCAAAGAGAAAGAGTTTAAGGTTTTGAGTCTATTGTAAAAGTACAATAAGGTTCCTTATTTAATATGTTGATAAATTTGCCGATAAAACTTTTAAAACAATAAAAATTTTGGCTCTTACCTAAGGAAACAACTCACACCTTCTTAAAACGAGTTAACCCATAAATAAATTCGTACTTGTGGCTTTGCTTACTCAGTGTTTTCATCTTTCAAGTTCATAATTGTGTTTTCTTTTGTCGGAGAACACTTATTACAGTTGAATTCAAAACGGATGTCAATGAATTTTGCAAGGAGCATCCGGGAACAACTGTTTTGGTTCGGTCATTTTCGACCAATCAGAGATGCCCATGACTCCAGGTTTGGTAGACTAGTCAAGCGCAACAGGTGCCAAACAGGTTTCAACATTTCTTAGCAGTTAACTTTTTCATTCGTTACCGATCACTGACTTAATCTATTGACCATAATCCAGGGTGAGCAAAGCATGTTTTGATTATCAACTGCAACAAATATTTAAACTATTCTAAAAAACGAGTTTAAAGCTACATTTTAATTTGTTGTAGACAGGAGTTAACTGATTTAACTTGCAATGAGACCTGTGAGTCTTGTAAGTTGCTACTTGAAATTACGTAAGGAAAAACGGCAAACGTGGTAGCATGAAGTAACTGTTAAGATCTCTCTGTCTTCCAACCTTAAGGTCCAGGCATCGATCCGCGGCCCCGCTGAGACTTGAATGTTTGTGTGACATTTTTTTCCGCCAACGCTGACTCAGCTTTTCACCGTTAGGAAGTCGATAAACAGAGTACTAGCTTCTCTTGGGCTGGGTTGTTCAAAGATGGGTCGTTGGGTTAAGCAAAAATTACAGCAGAAATTTTTCTCCAAGGGAAAGATTACAGTTCTTTAAAATACTGCTCAGATTTTTCTAGGAAAAAACTCGTTAATTCCCAAATTTACAGGTCAATTTCGACTCTAAAAGGTTGGGAACAAAACCATGGGATAAAAATTAAACGCTGGGTAAGCACTTTGAACAATGGCCTTGGAAGCTAACCAGCGATGAATTATCTGACCATGGGTAGTCTCGGATTTTCCACCGCCTAACACTATATACAGGAACTGAAATTAGGCACCGCGGGCTAAATGGGCCATTTAGTTCGTAAAGGATTGTTTATTATTTTATGCATACTGAAAGTTTCGTATGAAAACGTGTTATGCGAAAACTCAGTTCGTGACTTTTTATAGCCAATAACAGAGGCGAAACGCTTTTTTCACACGTAAGAAAGGCGTTTTGTCCAATCACAAAACACCGTCGAGGTAAATCAGATTTTCAACAGTTTATCTTTTTTGTTCACAATATTGTAATTTCAGTGCACTCGAGCTTTCTGCTATATTAGGTCAAACTTTTTCTGAGCATATTTAAAAATGTTTTTGATCCGCTAGGATACCTAAAAATCAGTAAGTTTCGTGTCGCTAGACACACTTGTCGAAAAAACGTGTCTTTAATATCTGAATGGAGATGCAGCGTCTTCAGGAAATGTTCAAGCGGAGCGTTTGCAAAGTTAGCTCTGGCTGAGTGTTTATCTTCACTCACGAAAAATTCAAGTTCGTTGGTTGTACCATGCAGGAGCGTTAGTGGAGCAGACTTTTCTAACACTCTGACAAGTCGGCAAATTCAACAGCAGTTCAGTCATTTTCGTCAACTTGCAGGTAAAAACTGGCAGTGGCAGCCCACCTGCACAATGACACAAGCTTGTGACTTTACCGATATAGTTAAGACATTTCTTTTGGACACCTTTTAGTGAATGAGAACTGTAATTTTTTATTAAGAATGTTTGAGTTCTAAGTTTATTTTAGATATAGTTCTAGTTGATAGTTTTGTGAATACAGTGAAATTATTTTCTGATTAATGCGAATCAATTTAAAGATAAATAAATATAAGCAATAAAATCTCAGCATGTATAAATTAACTAAACTACAACATATAGAAAGCACTTTGTATGGGAATTTGCGCACTCGTTGATATCACTCAAATCCCGTACCCGCGCTCTTTCAATAAACTAATCTCTATTTTTTTGCTTACAGATGCAGTTGTATTCAGTTTTATAAATTTGTTGGTCAAAAAGATTACAATTTAGAAATTTTTCTTCTTTCCTTGTGGAGAATGGAATTGATGGCGGCAAGTCCTCGACATTCTGTTGTTCTCTCTTTCACCTTTCTGCTCCTCTCCACACTCGCGATCCTATTTGTTTACGATCTCTCACTTTATGCCTTTTTCTCGTTGTACGTCCCTTGTCACGGCTGGTTAAAGGCCACTAGCTAGGACGGGAAGCTTAGTTCGCGCATGGCAATCTCATTGTACCGGTGATCATGCTAACCGGTATTTTGCTAATAGGGTCGCCATTAAGAGCCCAAGAATAGACTACAAAAGAAAAACTATATACTCTCTAGGCTGCAAACTTTTTATTTTCGCAGCTAGCTAAAGCTAAATCCTTTACGAGCCTAGTGGCCCATGGTGCCGGCGCTTATCTCCGGTTTCTGCGTAGTGTTGCGCGGCTGAGAGCCTTTGACTCCCCCAGGACGGGACACTAATCCATCGCAGGTTAGCTCCCAGCAAACGCTGGTACTCATTTATACCTACCGCGTAAGGATGGAAAGCTGAGTTAGCTTAGGCGGAAGAGAAGGTTACACAAATATTCAAATCTCGGCAGAGCCTGGATCGAACTGGGGACCTTGTGGTCGGAGAGCAGACTGAGTACTTACCAGCTGCACCAACCACACACGCAAAATTTCTTAGCACTTGGTGTTAAATTAATGATCGAGTTTCAAGTTACAGCGTTAGTGTGGGTCGAGTAGGAAGTTTTGTAATATTGTGAATAAACTTGGCAGGCATTGCTGTTACTTTGGCCCTGCTCACAGTGGTCAATAACATAGTATGAATTGTTAATACAACAGCTTTTATCGTATATTTTGAAGGTGTCGATGTTTTCGGAAGGAATACAAGTTCTTGAACCTTGTAACCAACGATTTTATCATGTGCTCTAATTCTATTTTTATTGTATAGAAACTGATAAAATGCCACAACATCTTCATCGCCATCCCGCGCATTGAAAATACTATTTGGGGGGACTTTTTGAAACAAGGACGGTGGTAAAGACAACGGCAGGTGTTTAAAATATTATTTCTCGTTTAGTTTTACCGTTTTAGATCATCGATAAATTTTCCCTTTCTACTTTACGCAAAATTCCCGAACAGGAAAAGCTAAGGTTTAACTTCGAAGGTAACAAAGATTACCAGATTTTGTTGTTTGACATTCACGTTGTCGTCAAAACCCCGAATGTGGCCTTTCTGCCTTGTATCAGTGAAGACGATCACTCTTGAACGCTGATGTAATAAAATAAAATAATTAAATACTTAATGACAAGTCCCCAAAGGGGCTTTTCAGTGTCATGTTAAAATTCCCCTCTTTTCCAGTTAAGAATCCCAACTGGTAGGAGGCAAACCAGTTGGCTATTTACAAAGCGTGGTGAATTTGCCCCTGGAATCATCGAGGACAAATTCGTTCAGTAGTCGGAGTCGGAGATTCGAACCCGGGTCTTCCGCATTCAAATCCCCAACTCCGACTACTGAGCCACGCTGCCTCCACAATGTGATCAGCTCGCTACATTCCAGCGTGCAACTATTGTATTCGATAATCAAGGCTATTGTTCTTTGCCGTTCCCGTCGTCCTATAGAACTGGGGACCTTGTGGCTAGAAGGTAGAGATCTTACCAACTGTGACAACCATAAAAAATAAGGAATCATGGTTGTCACTACTCCTGGAATTCCTAGAAAAGCCCTGGAATTTCGAAATTTTCCAGCGCCCTGGAAAAATCTTGCAAAAAACAGACATTTTCCCTAAACTCCTGAAAAACTCCTAAAATTATGTGGAAAGATTCTGAACAGTTTTATAGACAAACCAAAACCTGCGGGAACACAGACCTCATTATTGTATTTTTGCCTTTTATGAACACTTGATTTCAATTTTTTTCTGGGGATTTTGTCACATTTTACTTTGGCTGGTAAAAACTAAAGAGCTGCATAATTGTTTTGGTGGCGTAGTTACTCATTATGTTTGCGGATGGGTCGTGGAAAAATAGATTTTTTATCCAGGAGAAATCGTGGAAAACTCCTGGAATTTTCTTATCATCAGTCTGTGAGCACCATGAAGAATAGAGGTAGACAAAAAAGAAATACAAAAATTGAGAGAAAAAAAGTGCACCCAGTATGTAAGGATTTTCTCAACCGGCCAGTAAAAACAAAATGCATATTCAGTGTAACACGTTTTAATATGCAGTGTTTCGTTTATATTTACGGAATGTGAAAGTACAAGTGTCCTGTTTGTATCATAGTAAATAATTGTGCTAGGGACCCTTCAATGAATTTGTTGAGCTAGCTCCTGTAATTAATGTCTTACTGCATGGGTGAGCTCACACTCAAGTGTCCGTGCGACATGTGCAATGAGATACTACTGAAAGTTAGTAAGTACCAAAGCTATGATTGTACATGCAAGTACAACTTGTTTGAACCCTTAACCTGATCTTCTTCCATTTCAAATCTAGTGTGAAACATCTGAAGCAACACCACAGTTACCACAAGGCATGAGAGTCAAAGAAACTCTTCTCCATACCTCCAGAAAGAGTTACAGATCAGGAAATAAAAGAAGTGGTACATTTATTTAGTCTCTGATTTCAAAATCTCCAGATGGTCAGATAGCTCTGTTCAAAACAGGTTGTCAGGTACGGTTTTCATTTAAGATTGTTGTAATTCATTAGTTCAAGTGAGTTTGGTGTTCGTATTGTTAACATAGAGTTTAAAAATTTAAATGAAAATAACTTTTACAACAAATAAATTAAACATTTAATTTAGATAAAGTACAATTGCTCTGATAATTTCAGGTCTAACGCACGAAACGTCAGGTTTATTCTCCACTTAGGGCAATAATTAAACATTTCAACCTCGGGTTGGTTAAATTACAATTGCTCTGACAAGGACTAGCACTTGAAAAGTCAGCTATGTACAGTGATATTTAGTTTAACATTTTACGTTAGAGTTGGTTGTAAAAATACAAATGTTCTGGCAAAACGAAGGGCTAACACCGAAAACGTCCGATTTGTACTTTACTTACAGTGCTTGTTATTTTGGTTATGAAACATTTTAACTTAGAGTTGGTAAAGATACAATTACTCTTACGAAGAGCTATAACGCTCGAGACCGCTGCCTTGTACTCCACCGATACAGCGAGGAGAAATGCTTCAATTTTGAGAATTATTTGTTTTACCTGCTTGATCAGCGACAGCTGTTAGAGAATATAGACTCTCATAGTTTCGTGTTTTAATATTAGTTTTTTATTTAAAAAACGTAAAATTCAGAAAATATACATAGTTGACACCAGACTGATGAACACTTTTTCTTTTCAAAATCAGTCCTCAGAATTGGAGTCTACATCAAAAGGAGGGGGCGCACAGGCCTCCCAAGGCCACTCCTCCCTTTTGGATTCTCTACTTGTATGAAAGAAAAGCTGCATTGCATAAATTAGCAGCCTAATCTGTTAACGAAAGAAATTTAAATTAAAGGATGATTGATGAATTATAAAAAAAAACTTGTCAAGACTAATTAGGTTTGTATTGGCCCGCATTGTTTTGTTGTAAAAGTGAAATTTTTTAATATATACTTGGCTACACGCGATTTGATTGGTTGAGAAATAGTAGATGTGAAACAATAAATCATGACATATCGAAACAAAATGGCGGACCAATGTCGTTGCTTCGCGTCCGTTTTGTGGATTGTATTTGAATATTTTGCACAAGATTTTTTAAAAAAAGTTTAAAAGCTTCTTTGTTTTACGCCATTTACAATTTTTTTTAATTGATAAGCACTCGAAACCACGTGTCGTAATGTTGTAATGTGGGCTGTTCTTCGTCACGGTTTGAGATTCAATTAATGTTTTTTATGTTTTATCTATTGGTTCTTTGGGTTCTTTTTAATTCTTATAAAACATATCAAGCAAGAAAATACAATAAAATATTACTATAAAATAAAAAAATAAAACAAAAAGTAAACTATACTAAATACTGAATCAAAAAAAATTTAAATATAAAAGAGCAAAAAACATTTTATGTTTCTTCTTCGCTAAATTTTACGGAAGTAATTGTTCCCAAAGTATCTGTTCTAGAAAGAAGAACAGCCTGAAGAAATTTGCAGAGATTATGCACACTACCGCTTGGTAAGCAAACTAGTATTGCCCCTCCTGATCCATATGGGTGGGAGTCTGCGAACAGGAGGGTCCCATCTCTTTGTATGAGGAATACTCCAGTCCTAAAATCTTTGATAAATATCAAGCACTGTTTTTTATTCGCAGCTTTGTGTTTTTCAAGCTGGAAAAGTAATGTTTCTGTTGTGATGTCTGACTTGAAAGTCACAGGAAGTGGACAGCCTATTTGTGATACTTCAAAATCCTGTCCAAAGTTTTCAGCTACATCGTCAACTGCCAAAGTAATAGAACCTTCTCCCTTTTCCTTTACGAGGCTGTCGTATAACCTATTCCCTTCTGAAATACAGTTTACAAACACTCTGAGCCACTCTTTTGGTAATATCCTAGGCAAGGGTGCTGCTAAATCGTTCAGGTAAAATGTTCGCGCGATCAACATTGCGATTATTGTGCAAGCATTACTACCATTGCGTCCTCCATAGTACGATTGAGATATTGTCTTTGGAAAGTGCCAATAAATTACTTCTAAGTTATCAATTTTGTAACAAGATAGATTCATTTTTCCGTTTGCATCTAGAATAATATCAGGAGAAGGTGATCTATAATCTGGATTTCCAATGTTAAGATTCCTAATAGCTTCTCCAAAGCTGATTTCTCTTACCTCGTTTGGAATTTTGACATTTTCATTATTTTTTCTTTCGTTTTTTACAACTACATATAACATCAAAATAATGTACAATATCACACAGCCGAAGCTTGCTATTCTTGTTGCAATTTCTGCTAGAGTCCATGATGGCATAAGTCCAAGGATTCCACTTTCGTTACTTGATGCAACATGTGATTTGAAAGGTTCGTACCAGTTTGTTACTGACATCAGTAAGTAGAGAGAAGCGCAACTGAGTAGAAAATGAAAGAGTGAATAGTTGTAATCGCGTGGTATTTGTTCGTCAAATGTGTATGTTGTGGTGCTCCGGAGTTCTCGAATCGGATGCGATTCATGCCAGCCACGACCCTTCTCTGTCTTCATTTTATCCATCTGATACAGTTTGAGACCGTCTTCAATAGTAGTCATGGTCCGTTTATCATGGTCATCAGCGTTCAATAGTCTATATAAGTAAGAGTTTGAAGGAGCTTTGAAGCTTGCGTAAACCAGCACAACAAAAGCTATCAACGCTGCAAGTATTGATCTTAGATTAGGCCCAATTGGCAAATCGTATCCCTGTAATGTTTCGGCCAGGTTGCATGCTGTGTCGTGTTGTAAGGTCACTGCTAATAGCAACAGCAACACAGTATAAAGAGCTATGAATGACCCTGGTAAAAGTGTCACCTCCGGTTCATGTCTCGGCCTCACTTTGGGATGGAGGCTCAAGACGAACGCTACAAAACAGAGACAAAGAATAAGACTTGTGGAAATGTCGTTCCACTTGCATTTTGTCCTTGAGGTAAACAAAAATACTACACACACTAAAAATATGGTTAAAGCCAGGAATGAAAGTGAAGGGAGAATCGTGATACACCGTAGAGAATAGTAGAGAGCCATATACTTGCTTTTCAAACCGTCTAATGTGTTTAAGTAAAACTCAATGAAAGTCTCGATAACATCAATCAGCAAGAAAAATTGTAAAATTAAAAACAAAAATGCTTCCAAAAGAGAAAAATAAGATACCCACATAACGAAATTGCTTTTTTGTGGAATAAAAAACGCACCAACAGTTAAAACAGCAAAAAGGAGTATCTTCAATGTCCATAGGTTGTTTTGTAGTGAATCTTTTGTGCTGAAAATGCAGAAAGTACATTGTAAAAGTGCAATTGCCAAAATCAGATGATACACGGCTGCAATAAAAAACATCCTGTAGCTTCCTTCAAATGACGTCAACTCACTGCAAAGGTTGTAACCGAGAATGTCAGAACACAAATAAGGAATGGATTCGAGATTATCTTTGCTTTCGGAATAGAGAAAGGCATACGCTATTATCGCCCACACAATGAATGGGAAAGTGTACTTAATTCTTGCATTAGAATGTTGGTTTCCACTGAGCTTGTAGGATGCTTTAATATAATGTGTAGCTTCATTACAGTTCTGAGAAGGTGAGATTCCTGCGCCCTTTGTAGAAGTAAGAACTGATCCCATATTGAATCAATTTGTACTTGGTCCTGTAGAGTGATCGAACAACATGTTAGCACTTTAGACGTTTTCAGTTTTAGTGTCCATGGCAAATCTCCTTGGTGTTAAAACAGTGCCGACTGAATGTAAAAAGTACGTAAAAAGTATTGTTATAAGTAACGCAAAGAGTTCGTTCATCCAAAAACTCCAGAATCAAGATATCGTAACACCATGCACTAGCACTTGTTGGTCGCTGTCACTTTCACTAGCTGAAGTTTCCTAATCTAATGTATCGTGACGTTGATTACTAAAGAATCAATCAAGCGTAACATTTTGTGTAAGGCTGCAAAGCGTATTTTGAGTTTGGCAATTGAGAAGTTTTCTTTGAAAGAATAAGAAATGGTAAGTGGTTAATATTTAATGCAACTGTTCGTGTTTTGCCAGAGCTGCATCATACGGGTAATTTTCTGCAAACCTGTCTAAACACTAAGTTACCTGCTATTTTCAGTGGAGTATCGGGATCTAGAAATAAGTTTTACAAGCGAAGGAAAGCTCTTCAGATTTAACCAGTTTTTCGTTAAGGGTTGTTTTGTATTAAATATTTTTACGTTGTGCAAAAAATATAGTTTTCTAAAAAAGTAGTCAGATGTTTTGTGCAAAGCGTTCGCATTGAAAAATTGAGTTTTTTCCAACATACCGAGCGGAAATCTAGAATTTGAAAGACATTTTTCTTCGAGAATTAAGGGGTGCGAATTTCTCATCGTATCCTTGTTGTTGTTCTTTTTCCAATTGTTTTTTTTGTCTTTTTCTTCTTCTTCTTCTTCTTCTTCTTCTTCTTCTTCTTCTTCTTCTTCTTCTTCTTTTTCTTCTTCTTCTTCTTCTTCTTCTTCTTCTTCTTCTTCTTCTTCTTCTTCCTCGTCTTCGTCTTCTTCTTTGTCTTCTTTTTCTTCTTCATGTTGTTCTTGTTCTTATTTATTTTGTTGTCAGTTCTTTTTCTTCTAAGTGATTATTATTATTGCTATCATTATTATTAACATTATCATTATTATTATTATTATTATTATTGCTGTTGTTGTTATCTATATTGTATGCTATGATCTCTTTCATCTTGGCTGTGCCTTTAACTCGAAAAGAAGGCCAAGCAATAGGCCATTTCCGAGTTCTCTTGTGCTTCTGTTTCAAAACGAGTCTAAGTGCATTATCTTTGAAATGGAAATGAATTCTGCATTTAGTTTCATTTTCAAACAAATCAAAGTCATTTTCATAAGAATGGCTTCGCACTTAGACTCGCTTGAAACAGAGGCACAAGGGAACTCGGAAAGGGCCTATTGCTTCCTTTGCGCGCGTTGCTTAATCCTACAGAAGGACACAAGTACCGACTTACTCTGGATACATTCAAATACTGAAATAATTTGAATTCAAATTTCACTCACATGGTATTGATGATTTCTTTATCCTTATATGTTTATTAAGATAGATAACTTCAGTTTTTTTAGTTTATGTTTCTTTTGTATTCTTAAACAAATTTACTAGGCGCAGGAGACGATCATTGTAAAATGGTCCGGCCGTGAAACTGAAAAATTTTTTGTTCTAGCGACTAGATGAAATATTATTCCAAAACAAAAACTTATGTGTGGATTAAAAGGCACAAAAAATAGCTTTGGAATTTTGCCTGTCATTCACGTTTTTTTAGAACTGCTGGTTCCGGTCAGTGATCCTTTTTGCATATCGTACACCACGAGTAGAACTGTTTGTTAGAATTTCTAAGTGCTTAGCAATTATAAACGTCCTATTATCAAAATACAATTTAAAGATAAATCACTTCAATCGAAACGATGTTTATTTGAAGATAATGCCTATAATAGTAAACTATTTTTAGGATAAAAAGCTTTAAACTTGACAACAGAAAACGGGATTGCTCCGAATGGGCGTTGTAAAACCGGCAGTGGTCACTAGCTAAATACTGGTGGTTTTTCACAAAAAACTATTTGTTTTAAACATTTCTTACCTCAACCAGAACGTGGCATATCAGCAATCTAGTAGCGTCTTAGCACAAAGAAACTGCACAACAACTTGACACTTGCACTTATTTTTACGTTAGTTTGCGTGTTAAGTCCGATAGTTTTCGCATGATGTCAGTCTACCATGATATGTCTCTTGTGCTCATAATGCTTGTCAACTTCGTCGTCTTTGGTAGCGGAAATGTGAACAGTGTAAATAAGCAAATGGTGCCAGTTCCAGCATCAGTTGTGCATTTGTCTGACAGAAACTTCAAGACGTATTCAGCAAGTAAAGAATTTCTTCTAGTTGATTTTTCAAGTAAATGGTATGTAATCCCTGTACGTTAGTTAAATGTCAAGTTGAAAAAGTGTGCCTTAGCAAATCATAAAGGATTAGCAAAATCTACAAACGAATATGCTGTCAGTAATAGTTAAACCAACCGCCACAGCTTATATTAGCGTTGACCCACTCTAGGATTCTGATTTTTCATTTTGTTATCTTGTTATTCTATTATAACTCTTTTTAGTTATGCAAATGAACTTCAAAACCTTGTAGAGTCATAATCTAACAAGTATTGCAAAATATACCGGTTTCAACAGGTAGTTGAAATAGCAGTTAGGAGTTCACGCAAACTAGGGACTAAGCAAGTGAAGGGCAAAATAATCAAGATTTCATCAACTGGTTCAAAGCATAAAATTAACAAAACTAATCAATTCTAATTTTTAAACAGATAACAAAATGAATAGTCTCTTAGCAAGGTCATAATTTTATTAATTTGTTACGAGCATCAATGACTTCTTTTCATTTAGGCCGATCAAAATGAATGGTCGCGTTTTGTAGGGTTTCATCAGTTGGTTTGAGAGTTAGAATGAATAACATTATTTTTAGTCTTTAAAATAATCAAAATGAATTAATGGTCACTTATTTAGCAAGGTCCTTTTGACTTGAGTAAAATGAAATTAAAAGGTTAACGCCATTAATTTCTTTTCTTTAAGACGAACAAAGTGAATGGTCATTTTGTAGGTGCATCAGCTTGTTTACAAGTTATGACAACTGATAACAAATATTTTTCCATGTACTTTTCAAGACAAATAACAGAATTTATGGTCATTTAAAATGTTTTATTGATTTAATGACAACTCATTTCTTCTCTGTAACTTTTTAGAAGAACAAGCTGAGTGGCCACTTTAAAGAGTTTCGTCAAACTCAAACATCAGTATTTCTACTCTTTGCGACAAACAAAATAGAAATTTTCTTTTCCTTTTGTTTCAGCAACTGAAGATACATGTTTAACCGGCTTGATTAAAGAATAGTATAAAATTATTTCTATTTTTGTTACTACAACAACTACTACTGTTGCTATCCTATCTACTGCTAGCGCTCTAGCTGCCTCCGCATGAAGACAAGGCCACAGAGAATAACTTTTATGTGAAGCTGATGCAGATTTTTTTAAACATTTTGCTCTCTATTAATACGGTCCAAATATCGTTAGCATGATTTTGATATTTTATTGTCAATATTTGCCTTATCTTGCTCGATTTTTACTTAACCTCCTTTGTATTTTTACCGTTCGCTGGATTGTATTGGCGGTTATTTGTTGACATCTAATCTTTCCTTTCATTAGCATATGTGTGTCAGTTTCTAATAAGGTTATACAAAAGCTGGAGCACTGTATATTAAAAGTGCTTTGTAGAATAAGCATCTTCTAAAAATATGAGAGCGATAACCTAAACATTGTTCCTGATATCTAATGGAGATTTGACAGAAAATGCTTGGCTAATTAACGGTTTTGCTCCCCAGCTGTTTTAAGTATATTTGGACCGTGAAATCTTTTTAGAAACTGCTTCCATAGAGTCAAAAGTTTAATCTGTTTGTTACCCGACAGGCTTTCTCAACTTTTAGACTCAAACCGTGTTTATCTTTGTTCGTTCGCTACCTAAAGGTGTATGTATGCTAATGAAGCAAATTGCAAACAGTACTACTACTATTACTACTACTACTACTACTACTACTACTACTACTACTACTACTACTACTACTACTACTACTACTA
>JAOBAY020081037.1:0-10839 GCA_025331085.2 Zoanthus sociatus
TAAAAGTATTTAAAAGTTAAAAGTTTTAAATACTTTTACACCATTTAAATATTTTAACTTTTTAGCGTTTTTAATGAATACTAAACAGGAATATATCGAGCTAATTAAGGAATCAAAGATAGCATAATATGTACCAGAGGTACAATTACAAAAGTTTCTCTTTTTTTGAAGATAGTTTTATCAACAAAAAAAAAGAAAGATAAATACCTTTTAAAAAGAGTAAAATGGAACAATTTGAAAAAAATGGGAGATTCTTAATTAATATTTAATTAATATTTAATTTACAAAAAAAACAATCAGCAGAAATTTCTATACTGTAGAAAGAACAGTCTTACATATTTAACACCGTTCTAGAAGAAGCTTACTCTGAAAAGTTAGCTACCCATGTACAGTCAACAGTCAAAGCTAAACCCAATACTTGACTACAGCAGTTTAGTGCGAGTCAGTGGCAAGCTCCAAAGGCAAAACTGACGCCATCCAATTATTCTACCAAGCAAAAAACCATGTGTCTGGCCTGATAGTTCAGTGTTATCATGAAAGTGTAAAACACCAAGGAAGAGTCTAAAAAGTAAAGGCTACTGGATCCTTGTGGGCAAAAGGCTCATGAAACAGTGTCATCGGCAAGTGCATAAAAAGCAAGAAGGCAAGAGACTAACATCAGATGCAACAGATGCTATATCTTCCAGTTGAACGACTTATTCCAGCATCCCTGTTCAGCTGAGTCGATCTGGTTATATTTAGCCCATGGCAAGTCTCTGCTAAAAGAGGAAGTGAGGCCCAAGCTAAACATTAAGCAGTTTTTTTCACCGGTATGGGCAAATGGGCAATTTACATCAAAATAAGAGAGTCAATGGATAGATCTTAGGATATTTTTTGCTATTTGGGGGCCAGAATTACAACTTCGATCTCATTGTGGTACAAATTCAGGTGTTGTTGACACCTGCACCGTCCAAAAGTATAAGTTGCCACATGTGTCGTACACAGGCGGAGCATGGGAATGAATAATGAGCATATGTAAGAGACTACTTGAAAATATGTTGAACATATCCACTGCACACCTTACGAAGTTCTAACTACATTGATGGCAGAGGTCACCGCTATCGTCAACGCAAGATCTCTGTTACCTGTAACTAGCGACCAAATGAATCAGAGGTACTAACGCCAGCCATGCTCTTTACTCACAAAACACAACCATTGAAGCCAACCGCCAGTGAATTCAATAGTGAAAATCTTTACCGCAAACAGTGATAAAGACAATAACACCTTCTGGTCAAAATGGTGAAGACTAACTACCTCTACTTCAACCCTTATAAACTGGAAGAACCCATGATACAAGTGAGCAATTGCGTAAATGAAATTAATTCCATACGTAACTTATTAGTTCAAGTATAAAAGTTTGGCAAATAATAGTCTGCATCTGCAAACTGATATTGTTTTGTCAAACATTAGTTAACGAAAAAAAGGAAAATATGTTTCCTCGGCCGTCCGCATAAGCATTTATGGCTACAGTATTTATATGTGTGTGGAACCACTTACTCCAAGTTAAATCCAAACGTTGCATAACATGTAAACAATTAAACCTTTCAACACCTTTTACACTCTTGAGTAATCGCAGGTTAAATATATATAAATTTATGATTGATTTAAAAGCTTCGGAAGCAAGTTCGGAAACACAATATTTGTGGAACGAATCAACATCAACGAACACTGCAAGTGCCTCTCCTCAGAGTTTTGCTGTTTCAATCGTTGATCTTTTGTGCCTTGAAATATTGACAGTTGCTAACAATTGCAATACAGATAGTAATCAAAAACTCAGTCTACAAATTTTTCTCAAAAAAAATTCCTCTTGCAAGAGGAAATTGGCACCAACATCAAAGCAAAAGGTGCACTCCGTCTTTCAGTCTGTGACAATGGAAGCCATTCAGAAAGCCCATTTAGAAGTCCTGACCAAAGAGAGTAAAAAAAATTGATATTGAGATCGAAAACTTAATCTTAGCAAGAAAAAAGCTAGTCTTAAAAATCATGGAGCTGGAAAGGCAAAAAAGCAAATCTTTACTTTCGTCACTTGTCTAACTTTGAATCATCCAAAGTCTCGTTCTATCATTTATGTGCGTCATTAGTAAATATTGTCAAAACATGGTATTCAATTTTGCTAATACATTTACTTAATTTGAATTTATTTATATATTGAAAAGATTAAAAGACCTGGAAAGTCTTGAAAATTTTTTTCTCATTAAACAAATATATGAAAAGGTTTTTAAGAATTATTCAGTATAAAAAATACATCGACAAAATTTTAAAAATGGCTTGAAAACTAATACCTGTATTTGTTTTAAAATAATTTTATATTGAACTGTTTTCAAAGTTATCTTGGAGACTTTAAAGATGACATAAGTTTTTTTTAAACATCAAACTCGAAATAATTTTTTCAAAGGCAATTTACTTTTGGACAAAAATGACTACTGCCAGATGGATGAATTATTTATGTAAGTATTTATTTGTATACTATCCAGGTATATATACATATTACCGAAAGATCTAAGTAGCAGCAGTTTAAGGAAATACATGTATTATATTGAGTTATTTTTTTAAAATCTAGGATTGAATTCAATATTTGAATTCAATCTACAACAAATTGTATTAACATTTATGAAGACAGGATGCAATCAGCAGTGTGCAACAGTTTTTAGCATCAAAATAAAGTTCTTGTTTACTTATGAATTATTTAATTAACCCTGAAAACGTCAATCGCACATGTACGATTTTAGATGCGTTCGGGTTTTCTATGATGTCATTTGCCTTTTTGGGGTATGCTTCGATTGCAATACTTATACCCCCCTCTAGACAGAAATTATAAATAATTTGTTCCATGTCAGAGCTAGATTTTCAATAGTTTTAACCATAAATTTGAGCAACACTTTTGGTTAAATTTTGTTTTTTTAATTAAATTTTAATTGAATTTTTTATAAAATTACACAACATGTAAAAATGTTTCATACATGGTAATTTCATAGTCTCAAATGTAAGTTTACTATAGTGTGAGCTTTTACAAAAAATATCTAAATTATTACATTAATAACAGTAATTTTACAATCAACTGGTTGGAGTCTCCCCCGGAAAGTCCGGACCTAAACCCAATTGAGATTGTGTGGCACGAGTGAAAACATTTTTTACGTAAAGAAGTAAAACTGATGAATAGAGAACAGTTGGTTGAGGGAAAAAAGAATTTCTGGCGCACAAGAATGACCCCGGACAAGTGCAGGCAATATATAGACCACCTCAACAAGGTGATCCCAAAGGTTTTCGAGCACGAGGGAAAAGCTTCAGGTTATTGATATATTTTTAAAAACCTAACGACTCATTTAGGAGCCACAAATATCAATAAAAAAATAGCCTACTTCATATGAAGCTTCATTTTTTAAACAACTGTGCAAAATAAAAACCATAAAGTTCTTATAAGAAATTGTTGAGTTTAGATGATTCTGTAAAGATTTAAAATACAAATGTTGGAAAAATTTGTTAACTTAAAAAATTTCTAAGTAAAAAAGGAAACAAGACAGAAATTTCAATTATAAATAGGCAAACAGTTTTTTATAATGGCAGTTTCTATATGACCAGCAGCCGGTCATGCAACTCAAAAGACTAAATGGCGGGTACTTCGGTTTTACTTTGAAAATAAAAGTTTTATGAACTTACATCACCATTAAATGATCTCCTATCGTTAAAATACTATTCAGAAGCCAGTGTTAGACTGAATAAAAATCAGTTCATAGTTTACATAAGGCACTCAGAACTGCAGTGTTTTCATTTGAGACTTTAGTACCATCACCAAACCCAGCTATCCTCTGTATGGACAACAAAAGAAAAATAAATAAATAAATAAATAAATAAATAATCAAATAAATAAATAAAATATTTTATTTAACGTCAGTTGCGAAGTGGTTGCCCATTCTTCCTAGACAGAGGCTAATGTTTAATCGCTTGACAGTTCGGATCTTGGTGTGAAAGTCAAGTTTGACTTTCAAACAAATTTAGAGTGTTAACTTTTAGCCTCACAGCGACATGAACTACTTATTAAGAAATCAAAAGATGAAAATGAGTCACACAATGAGTTAAGGGAAGCCCTGGCATAAACAAATGAATTATTACAGTCAATCCCTGCATCAGTAACGACAATAGCCAATACGATGAATACGTCTATGGAGTTGATTGCACATGCACTGGGACCAAAGAAACCTCTTCCTCCTCCAATATCATATTGGAGAACAATACCCATACAGTCAGGCACAGCAATTTATGCTATTTACTCTATCTGCAGAGTTTAATTACTCACACTAATATAAACTGAGGAATTACTCAAAATACAGGTGATAATAATGAACAATTTTTCGAGCCATTTGGAGCCTTGATGTACATGCTCTGTGCACTTATGTTATAGGAATAGTAATATTGGTCGACAATTGTATTTCAAAAACAAGAATGACCAATGATGCCTCATTTTTGATGTAGTAAATGTACAGTACACTCTAATTTCATTGTGATTCAAGAATTAAAAACAGTTCAGCTCGGTATAAGAATCAAGATATCTGTAACCTTTTTTACAAGAACTTCTAATTTTAGAGCTGAAGCTGAGTGCTATGTTACTATAAGAAAATAATGTACTTATTTCCCAATATTGTGCAAAAACCTCACTACTGGGCTGCAGCATGTGAAATACAAGTCAAATGGAAAACATGTGAAATGCAAAACATGCGAAACTTACCATGTGAAACTGATGATGTGAAATGAGTAATGATGTGAAACGTATGTGAAACATTTCTAGAAATGAAATTCATGTTTCACATGTGAAATTGCTGTGAAATTTGATTTATCACTAATGAATATGTGAAATATATGTGAAAATACATTAGACAATATGCACATGTGAAATGCATGTGAAATGAGATACATCAGAAATAGATCTCAAATTAGCTGGCTTGACACTGCTAAAATATTTATTTCTAATTCTCACAAATTTACGATTGTTGACTTTTTATCGCATTCGTAGCGTATTTTCCGCTAACTGTGCAAGATTTGTCATAACCATGGAGATCAGAGTGCACCAAATGCAGTGGCAAATGTACACTTTTTAGGACCCCAAAAGGCATATGAGCGTGACTAAAAAGGGGGAGAGATGGTGCACTTAAATCCCCCAACAGCTGTGCTACCAAAGGCATACAATGAGAGAATCCAAGCTAAACGCAATCTTACTGAGATCCTACAACGTGCAAAGCAACTTGCTTAAACGACCTGCCTCCCAGTAAATGAGACTACCGTGTGGATAAAGCACCTTGACATCCGTTTAAGAAGACAAGGGGCACAGAAAACTGCTGCTACCACAGCAGCAAAAAAGGGTAAGTGTTTCAAATTGTAGTCCCATGATGTTAAAATGAGAGGGATACTGACCATATTGTTGCATTTGCAGAGACCACAACTACAGGTGACAAGAAACCAAGGGAAACACCACAGACCTCTGATGAAGAGACTGGAGAATCAGATGCAATAGGCTTTTTTTATGATTGTAAGTCTAATATGAATATCTCCATCATAAATGAGCTGTTAGCTTGCCTGTTGTAGCATTTAATGATAATAAAACTAACATTTGTTTCTGTTTATATAGAATCAAATGATGATTATGATGACATCTTATGCTTGTGTGGGGAACCTAACGGCAAAGAGGATATGATTGGCTGTGATAGGGAAATTGCAAGTTCAAGTGGTTCCACTTCTCTTCTGCTGGAATAATCAAGAGCAACATGCCAAAGGGAGAGTGACTGTGTAAGGAGTGCAAGTTCTTTTGAACAGTAATCTAATCGTTCACTCTAGCTTTCTCTGAATGTGGGGGCATTATTTGACAGGGTTTGGCCCAGGGATAAAGATATTTTTTCACTTTAGTACGGGATCAGAAATAAAATAGGGCCCTTGTATATGGAGCATTATCACAGCTTTGTTTTACTACAAGACTTATGCCCCAAACTTCCAAACTGGGGGTGGGGGTTTCACTTGACAGGTGAAATATACCGTAATCATCCCAAAAGGAGAGATGTAGTGTTAGCCAGTTGTCACAATAATAATAACTTCATTGCATGAAATGCATACTTTTGAGATTAAACATGGTGGCTTAATGTTATTCCTTCTTCATATTGTTAGTAATAAATTATCTAAATTACACATTATGGAGCACACAATTGAAAAACTTTTCCCCCTCATTTCAACAATTAAATAAAAATAATAATAGACCCTCCACAGTCTGTACAGGCATATGGCTAGTTTCTCCTGGGGTAAAATTGGTTTCTCGGGTATAGTCTGTCTTAAAAGTGTCCAATACGACTTCAAAGAAAATGAAATCTCAATCTTGAGACATGCAAGACTTTATTAAATCAACTATCGGAATAAGTATTATAAACCTCCTGCCAACAACCTTAGTTTTGGTTCGAGGAATGGTATGATTGTGAACGACCTCGACCCACAAGTGCTTCAGAATTAAAACAATAGGAGTAAAACAAAACAGCAGAAATTTGAAACCCTTCTTTGTCTTGCTAAAAGTAATTTAACATGACCTGCATATTTAATGGTCGTCTTCTTAGCCCTTTACTCCGACGAAGGACTAACGTCCGAAACGTCAGTAAGTATTCTCTCTTTTACGGTGTAAAATTTACATTTTTAGTACTAAATTGGTTATGATTAGACCATATTTTCTTTGATCATTATTGTGTAACGCTCAAAACGTCAGCTTTTTGCAGTCGGAAACATTTATTGTTTTATAACAATTATTCAACGAGACTAAAGGTTAAGTTTTTATTTGAAAGTTACCTTTTTATCCATAGATTTTTTTTAAATTTGAAGAAACTGGGCTAATTGTTCGAGCTTGGTTGAAGGTTTTCAAGCGCCTCCCTTGCACAATACGTTAATACTTGCACTTTTACGGGTTTTTTTTCGTTTTAAGCACATTGCTTCGCCCTTTTCGCCAATGACGTTTGAAATTTACAGGTGCGTGAATATGATAATTGCTGGATTAAAAGATTTTTAAAATGTTTTTAGATTAAATAACACAGGGGAAAGCTGTTACTTTGTATACAATCTGAATTAGACACAAGAAAACTGGTATCCCTTGTGTTATTCAAAAAGAATTTTTTTTTTCAACAAATCTAGATAGATTTTGTTTGTTACGATTCTGGATATTGCAGATGACAGGTTACTTAATATGAAGCACATTTTGTTTTTTTTCTCAATGACAATCAAAACATTTTACAGGCTAGCTGTTTCGTTCCGTTCTTGATGACGTGATGAAAACACATGCATTTAACGTACGTAGAAAACCGAACCATTTTTCAATTTTATCATACAGGGAATGGCTAATTAGTGCAACAAATTTAATTTATGTTCACAGGTTTAATTCATTTTAACACGATTAAATATTTGCGTAGGCTGTGAATAAAGAATACTTTTGTAATTTTCCGATTTTAAAAAATTGTGTGTTACGTTTTATTGTGACTGGTACCTGTCAAATGAACCATCAAGCAGCTGTGATGTTGTGGGAGTGCATGAATTCTTTTGTGTTCATTTATCAGTCCTTTTTGAATGCACATTTATAAGAATGTTTTAATTCTTATTAAGCTGAATATTTTAAAATATATTTCAGTCTAAATTGTTCTTGTAGATGTTTGTGAATATTGTTTGTTTGGTATTAGAAGATTTTTTCAATTCGTTGCAGTTTTAAAACAAAAAAATCGAGTCTCTGTCTTCCAGATAAAGACTTGAAATAGAATAAAAGTAAAGGTATTCGATGTTTTGCATTTGATGTATACTCTTAACAGCAAAATTTTTATGTTTTAAATATATAAAATGTATAGTTTTGTTGCCAACGATTATTATAGACGATGCATCTACGAACATTATCAGAATAAGATATCATGAGTGAAATTCTGGAATTCGTATTATATTTATTCATTTATTTTAGAAATGATTTTTGGTTTTTGTAACAGTTAGTAGCTTTTTAATTAATCGCTCAAAGACATCAAGGGCACTCTTTCAGTGGTACAAGACACGCTAAGATTTATGCCTGAAGCGGCGACTTGTTTGATAAACTTAAGCATTTAAAATCGTGTTAATTGTCCTGGGCTACTAAAAGAGTATCGAATGAAATGGACAAGATATAATTTTATGTTTTTGAGCTTTTGAAATGTTGCATTGTTCTTATTGTTTAAACTCCCATAATTAAGTAACAAGTCTTTTATTTTAAAACTATGACGTATTATTACAGGTATAGTGTGAAAAATGAACATCGATGTCGACTGCAGAAAGTGATAATAAACTTTGCAAATTAATCTTTCTTAAATTGATTATGCAAGACAAAAACTCAAAGAGTCTTAGTTCCGTTGTTGGAACCTATTAGCAAAACGTGAAAGCAAAACAGAAAAACTTTTTTGTTCTTGAAAAAGAATTAACTAGCCAGTGGTGTTACCCGCCGGGCTGAGATGATAAAACACATCTGTTCCCTCATTTATCTAATGACAAAAGCACGAAAGAGTCTGTCCATAAATATCCGGTCAAAGTCCTGTCGACAGAAGATTATTTGCAAAAACAAGAACGAAAGAGGGCCTCTAAAACTCTTAATCATGCATTTAGTTCTTCCGCAGCACACCAAATCCACCATTTAACATCGAGAGTCTATACAAAATACGTCATATTTGCGTCATAGTTACCTCACGCAACGCCCACGCACGCCCACACATTTGGAGCGCGGGTATTCGTGTGTAAGTCTAGTCCCTTTTTAGCTCCGGTCACAAAAGTAAATGTAAATATATCCTTTGTGGCGCGGCTCAAAGAACATATGAACATACGAATGCGAGATAATCCTCGACGGAGAAAATTGAAAGCGAAAAAATAACATTAATGCGAGATTCGCTTTTAGCTTTCAACGAAAAAGAAATTTCGGTTGTGCGCGCAAAGCGTGGTGTCTTGAGAATTTTGGCAGGTAAGAAGTTCTAAATTTGCCTTGTAGTTGTTAATAACTTTGTTCAATGAGTCAGTCCACATTTATTACTTGGACGAATGATATGCATGTATAGTCGTTGGTGGGCAGATGCTAGATATTTTTGTTCATCTATTACCGTGACTAACCTTTTTAACATATTGTGTAAAAAATAGCATCTATAAAGACGACTATCACTGCTTTCCACTTTGGTAAATATTTTTGAATATTAGGTGGTATTTCTATTCAATTCACACTAGCGACTTGAGAGTTTTTCAAATTTTTATTTATAATCTAACCGAATCAAGTGCGTCATCTTTATTCAAAAAATATTTTTCCATCTTTTAAACTTTCCTCCTTCCTTTCCATTTCAGACTCAATTTGAATTTTTATCTGGTTATACTTCAGTGCCTTTTTCGGGGTTACTAAATGCTTGACTGCGGTAATGTTAAAACTGATAAAGATGCAAGTTTGAATGAAGTTTGCTTCCTCAATGGGCGCCGCAAAAGAAAACGTGAAGTCGAGTAACAAAGATTTTTCGCAATACCCTCTTCCACGCTTTTTATATCCGTCCTCCCTTGCTGTGCTATCGTACGTCTCTTTACATGCTGTTATAATCTATATTTGCAATAAGGTCTAAAGACAATTTCAAGAGATGCTTTATAGTTCGTTTGTCTTGGAAATTAAAAATGTCTTATAGGTTCCGATGGGCGGTGTTTGTCGATTTATATAAATTTTTTTATTAAAGAAAAAGCCAATTTTAACATTAAGTTTTTTGAAAGGCAATTAAAACAAATATTGAAACAAAAAACTATACTTAATTCATTAATGGCAAATTGATGTCTAAAACATTACAAAAGTTGTCTTTCCAGTATATATAACTACTGTTTAATTCAGTGACGTTTTTCAAGTAAAAATGTTCACTATTTTATAATACAAGTAAGGCCTTACGCCCAGGAAGAATGATGGTTTTCAATTTCATAGCAATGTTTCGCTTGATTTTTTAGAATCGTGTGCAGTTTACAAATCAAGAATTTATCAAATTATTTCTAAGAACAAACTTTTAAGACTTTTAATTATAATTAGGATATAACTAGAGAGAAAACAAATTTTCGAATATTTTTATTTACATGTAAAACCAAACCCGGTTAAAGCTAAGGTGAGTAAGACTGCTTCTATATAATTCGTAATTTTTTTTTATTTCCTGAGAACTTTTGTGGACTATAGAAATCTTGAGTAACAGCACTAAAAATTTAAAAAGATTCTCGTTTGAAACTGGCTGTCACATCACATTCCATGCTATATAGACCTTTTGACTCTTGCAAGATAGGGTTTTCTCTTGTGTTTTTGCAGTATCAGAATGTATTACACTTTAGCTTATACAACTGCTGATGACATGTATCGTTTGTACCGAAATGCTAGTGACACTTTCAATCAACTCTCGATACGGTAAGGACTTGAACCGCTGATCGTATGTATCGCATGTTCGCTGCTAGTGAAATCCGAAGATTACACCGTGTTGCGAATAGAGGGCTACTCGCTTCGCTTGCAGCAAAAATAATTTGGATAGTACGTGGCTTTTGATTGGTCTAGTGTGTTTTCATAGCTCTATAATCTAAGAAGCACGAAAATGACTTGAGCAATGTGGTTTACTGTCTCGGAGTTGTGAGAATTTACAGTACACCCTCGTTATAACGTCTTTCCCTTTGTTAAGACTGAAAATGATTTTATTTAACAAATAAAGAAGCATAAGCCGTGTATTAGACTGTGATAAAACACGACGGGCATTTGACAACACGAGGGAAATGTAGAAAACACGAGCCGCA